>CAWUFQ010000584.1:0-60000 GCA_963921405.1 Cepaea hortensis
TTAACTGATTCAGTGCCGAAGGATAGTATATCGCCAAATACGACTTTCTATTTGGACACAAGGACGACATATCGCTAGACTAGGGTTATTATGTTATTTGTTTTGTTTCGTGGTATATCCCACAATGTCAATGTTCAGTGAACGGGAATTTACATGATAATACTTGTTCATTTTATTGTGTACCATGTTTGGTCGGAACCTCCCTTTTTTTTGGCTCTGAATCAGTTACCTCATTAATTGCCATAGGATGATTAATCAGTTAACTCATTAATTGTCATAGGAAAGCCACTACACGTATCGCCATGGACTTATATATCGCCGAAATGTTGTAACTGTATAATGTTGTTTCTATTATAATATCAATACAGTAATTGTCGCTTAGCAATCTTCTAATTTGATATGTATTAGATGTCTGCTACCACATAGGAAAGCACATAGGATCATAACTGTGACACACTCCTATTTCACCTGGTCCGCCATCCATTTCTATGATGTCAAAACCTACTTTTGTTTGTCGTTGAATTTGTTAAGTTCTACACGTCTATTATCAATTAGTATATATCTTATATTATAGCTGTGCATAATGTGTTTTGTCTTGTGGAAAGGAATGTTTCATTTGCTCAAGGCACACATTACACTATTATAGCTGTTATAGTATTATCATGGGAGACAACCATGGACACAATTGCCGTATAAGCTACAAAGGGAAACAACAATAATAAATTTTTGTTGTGAACAATCCGAAGTCTCTTTATATAAGTACATAATAAGTATATAATCAGGTAAAGATCTTTTAACGAAATATAACGATTTGCTATCAAAAGATAATAAATATTTGTTTATTTTTCTAATGTGAGAAACGAACGACATGTGATTCTCTTTGACACATAATTCGTTACCTTATTGTTTGTGTAAAAGGTCAATAATATTTAAACTTTTACTTTGTGTTTTGTAATAGCGTGATGAGTTCCTTTAAGCCATTTTTGACAGGTGTATTACATGTACCTTGTAAATGAATACGATTACAGTTGAGTTCCCGCTTCTAATATTTCAGTTACAAGATAAAGCGATTTGCAAGTCACACACATGTCAGACCATTTGTTACTTGGGATTATAAAGGCAGCCGGAATACATCACCAAACACTTAATGGCCCCTTAAAACACCTTTGTCTTATAATCCATGCCGATTAGCTTTAGTGATCACATCAGTTTACAACCTTCTCCCTCGTGCGCGGCCAATAATTTTTGGTACTTATCATCCACCATGCAATGACGTAACATTGTCCAGCATCTTCTCTCCCGTCGTGTATTTTTCCCTAATGCCATGACGTGACATTGTCCAGTATCATCTCTCTTGTCGTGTATTTGTCCTCCATGCCATGACGTGACATTGCCCAGTATCATCTCTCTTGCCGTGTATTTGTCCTCCATGCCATGACGTGACATTGTCCAGTATCATCTCTCTTGTCGTTTATTTGTCCTCCATGCCATGACGTGACATTGTCCAGTATCATCTCTCTTGTCGTTTATTTGTCCTCCATGCCATGACGTGACATTGTCCAGTATCATCTCTCTTGTCGTTTATTTGTCCTCCATGCCATGACGTGACATTGTCCAGTATCATCTCTCTTGTCGTTTATTTGTCCTCCATGCCATGACTTGACATAGTCCAACATATTCTCTCTTGTCGTTATTTGCGAATATGGGCATTTTAACTGATTCAGTGTCCAAGGATATCCACTTGTTCATGAGATTGATGGTGTAAGATGAGGGGTCCAAACCTACAGTATGTCTCGGAATCAGTTAGTAACAGGAAACGGAACGTGATTTAATGAGGTTAATTATTGAATCATGATCATGTGCCATGGCGACATGAGATGGCTGTCATTGGTCGCCAAATCTCTCGATTACCAGAATCCTGGTAGGTAATCCAGGAAATATGCAGTAACACCACCTAGAAATATACAGTAGTAACAAGCTAAAAAAATAAGTAACACCATCCTGAAATATACAGTAACAACACACTAAAATATACAGTAACAGCACCCTGAAATATGTGTTCATGTCTTGATTATCCCATGTTCCCAACCCGTCCACCAGTTTTTCTATCTGCTAGCAATACCCTTTACCCAGCAATCTTGCCAATTGTCACTAAGTTTATTTATCCACAAAATGTCTCTAAATAATCTGGACTTTCTGTATCTAACTTGTAAGAGCAATTGACAGTTTTATTTGTTTCTCGAAGGACTTTCCCATTTCCTTATTTTATCTTCTTTCCTCTGAAACCATAATTCCACTGTCATTAAATGTGTCTGATTTTGTCCGCTTATTGTCCGTGCTTCACATCCATATAACAGTAAGTGTTCTATAAAACATTTTACCACGTTGTACCTCGCTGCAATTAATATCTTTTTATTGGTCAGTATGTTTTTTTTTTTCCAAGAGAAAAATTTAAACAGCTTTCATATGCGGTGTCTGCGAAGAATTCTTGGTATTAAGTGGCAAGACAAAATCACAAATAATGAAGTATTGGAAAGATCAGGTTGTGTGACAGTTTATTCCATGCTCAGTCTTCGTAGACTTAGATGGATAGGACATCTTAGGAGGATGGATGTTGGTAGAATACCAAAGGACATCTTTTTTGGTGAATTACAGATGGGTAAGAGATCTCAGGGTCGGCCTCTACTACGATACAAAGATGTGTGTAAGTGGGACATGATTGATACAGGCATTGATAATGCACATTGGGAGCAAGTCGCCGCTGAACGTGTTGCATGGAGGGCAAACATCAGAAATGGAATAAAGACAAAGGAGAAAATTATTGCAGATAAGTCACACGCCGAGCGTTTGAGACGTAAGATGGTGCATGATGGTGGAAATGACCACGTGTTCACATGCACCCACTGTGAACGGACATTTACAGCGCAAATTGGCCTTATCAGTCACACTCGCTAACGCCATAGGTAAAAGTTATTATGCCTTTTTAAAGCACAAACTATCGTCTGTCAAGACGGCAAGGTGCCAATGTATGTTGTTTTTTTTCTACACCAGCAAAATCGTAACTTTGAGACACCAGTTGTGGGTAGAATCTTGACATTTGCAGATAATGTGCTGGTGTACAGACAGGGCAGAGACAGGTCCATTTTGGCGAAAGGCGTCCAAGTGGCGGTAAACAAGGTGACGGAGTGGTGCAGGGACGCAGGGGCCATTTTAAACCCAGACAAGGCATCGGTTGTGTGGTACTCCCTGGATAACCGGATCGTCAAGGCAGATGTCCCAGGTATTATGTTGAATGGATGTCCTCTTAGTCGAGAAAGTAAACTGAAGTACTTGGGTATCACCTTTGACAGGTGTTTGTCTTTTAAGCATCATGTGGAGGATTTGGTGGTGAAGGCTGCTAAGGAACTTAATGCATTGAGGGCTATGGCAGCAACCTGGGTAGATCAGAGGATGCTCTATCAGCAGTTAATAATTTCTGTCATTGAGTATGGTTTGGGGCTGCTGACATTATCAAAAAGTCAGCTTGAAAGGTAGGAGCGCTAACAGAATGCTGCCATGCGGTTAATACTGGGGTGCACAAAGGACACACCAATTATCTGCATGAGGCATATCCTGGCGCTACCAACAATGACGGATAGGCATAGGGTCCTTCAGGCCAAATGGTACCTGAGAGTTGCCGCAGATAGGGATCACCCGCTGCATGCAGCAATGGATATGGTCAAGGGTCATAGACTAAGACGAGGCAGGTCCTGGATGGCACAGGCAGAACTTTCTATAAGACAGGTGTGTGATCTAGAGACCATCAATCGTAAAAGAGAGTGGGTTGAAGTTCCGGATGACATGACGGACTGGCACAATGTAATAATAACACTGGGTCGTGAGTGCAGAGAATGGGCAGCAGGCCGCACTGAGTTTGAAGTGCAACAGCTGATCCAGAGCAACACACATCAAGGTGACATAGTCATCTACACCGATGGGTCAGTGTGAGAAACAGACGTAGTGGTTGGGGCTTTATTGTAAAGGCTAATGGGCGAGTATTGAAAAAGGAGAGCCTGGCATATGAGACTACGACCTCCAGCATGAGAATGGAGGTGGAGGCAGTAACAGCGGCATTCCGGTGGCTAGAGGAGACTACTGCAACACACGCTGTGTTCATTACGGATTCAAAGAGTATAATTAGCAAGGTGGAGAAAGGAATGTTTCGTGTGGAATGGCTCTCGTCACTACAGAGGTCACAGGTTGTGAGAATTGTATGCATATTTTTCCCTGGCCATGCGGGTGTACGGGGGAATGACCAGGCTGATAGGCTAGCAGGGAATGCACCTCTCGGTGGTATCTTGCCTATGGACAAGGGGAGGGGGCGGGGTGGTCGTGCGCTTGTGGGACAAGGTGGAGAAGGCGGAGGAACAGACTGAGAACCCATATGTGGAAAGAATGAGAATGCTGGGGATAGGCAGGGGTTCTGGAAGAATCTCAAAACTGAGAGGGCAGACCAGGAGAACTTTTAATCAGATAGCGGTGGGAACGATTAGTAGTATGACTCTTCGCTGGCTGTTGAACGAGGGGTCTGAGCACGTATGGGAATGTCCTGAGTGCAGTGATGTCGGTTCTTAACTTAACTCAACACAATAACAACTTGTGTGTCATCTTACTATAGGCTGCAATGGTTTACAGAATCTTGCTCTAATCTCTACAAGGTACCTTTTTCAGATGTCATACCCCGTCACCCTTACCTTCATACGCTGCATGGATCACCATTGATTTTTACATTCACACAAGACAGAGCTGGCTTGTGATCTCATGTCTACATTACCTTAGATGGGTCGCAGAGCACCCATCCACTGTTACTTGTGGAAAACAACTATTATCAGACGACACTCTAATCCAGACCTTGAATCAAACACTAATTCACACCCTGAAATATACAGTAACATTACCCCAAAATATACAGTAACACCACCCTGAAATATACAGAAACACCACCCTGAAATAAACAGTCACGACACCCTGAAATAAACAGTCACGACACCCTGAAATATACAGTAACACCACCGTGAAATATACAGTCACGACGCCCTGAAATAAACAGTAACACCACCCTGAAATATACAGTCACGACACCCTGAAATATACAGTCACACCACCCTGAAATATATAGTAACACCACCCTGAAATATGCAGTCACAACACCCTGAAATATACAGTCACACCACCCTGAAATATACAGTCACGACACCCTGAAATATACAGTCACACCACCCTGAAATATACAGTCACGACACCCTGAAATATACAGTAACACCACCCTGAAATATACAGTCACGACACCCTGAAATATACAGTCACACCACCCTGAAATATACAGTAACACCACCCTGAAGTATTCAGTAAAACCACCCTGAAATATACAGTAACACCACCCTGAAATACACAGTCACATCACCATGAAATTTTCAGTCAAAATACCCTGAAATATACAATAACACCAGCCTGAAATATACAGTAACACAAGCCTGAAATATACAGTACCACCAGCCTGAAATATACAGTAACACCACCCTGAAATATACAGTAACACCAACCTGAAATATACAGTAACACCACCCTGAAATATACAGTTACACCACCCTGAAATATACAGTCACACATGTTTCTGCTCCTGCTGTTATTGTCTTTACATTCACTGATTCCTTGCCATGGGAGGATTAATCGTGTTAAGCGACTTCCCGTATATGCAATGGGCTCATATTCACCAGTTTCCCTACTGCAACCCCCTTTAATTTGATATATAATACAACATGTCTGCTACCATATTAACAACAGCTAATCATATCTGTGAAACACCCCTACTTCCCTTTTTTTGCCAATCATGTTTGTTGCGTCCAAAGAGTTTGGCACTTAATCAGCTAAATTCTATAAGGCTATCATTAATTTGTATCTATTATACTTGTGAATAATTTTTTTGCTTTGTGGAAAGGAAACTACTGAACGTAACACTTGCCTAGTACATCAACAGCAGCTGAAAAATGCTGGTGTTGACTGCAATGTCCCGTAAGGATGCGCAACAAAACATTGTGGAAAGGTCTGTTTCGACAGCTCACCGCACAAGATACAATATTATTGCTGTTATAGTATAGTTCATGCCGGTCTCTCTGGCCGAGGGGTTACACCACTTTCTCCGTAATCCCGTTTATCACGCAGAGTCGCGTAGCGGGCGAGAACTGGAAGCGGTTGTACCATCGCTGGTGACTTGCGGTATAACTGAGCCGGCTGCTCGGAAAGTAATGGCAAACTACTGAGCGTAATCTTGCCAAGAAATCAACAGACAGCTGAAAAATGCTGCTGTTGACAGCGATGTCCTTTAAAGGATAAGCGAATTAATAAAAACAAAAAGTATAGTTCATGGGATACAACCAAGGACAACAGTGCCTTCATAGGCAACAAAGGGACACAACAATAATAATTTCTTGTTTTCAAAAATCCGAAGTCTGTTTAACTAAGTACATTATAAGTATATAATAAGCTTAGGAACTTATAGTGAAAGGTAAATATCCGCTACAAGAAGGCAAAAGATCTTTGGAAGTTGTTTAAATTTGTGAAATAAACGACATATGATTCTCTATGACACATAACATTATACAGCAACGTCTGTTGACAAGGGCACACAATGTGTCAAATTTTAATAAACTTTTTATATCTTTCTTGAGAAGGCTGTTGAATTATTTTTGACAGGTACATGAACTGTGCATCTATAAATGTACCTCTTAAAGAATACAATAACTGTTGAGTTCCCACCTTTTAATATTTCCGTTACAAGAGAAAGCAATTTGTAAGTGTTATGTGGCAGAAATGAGTTAATTTGTTTGCACACACATAAAATAATAATAGATATAAAAGAATAGAGTTTAGGCACCAAAAGTAGCAACAAAACTCACCACGATAGAAATACGTCACAGATTCACGTCGTTTAACAACAGAAGCCAAGAGACGGCACTTTAGCACGAAACACTGACATGAATACATGAACTACTCTTCAACACTGCCAAGTTAGGACCTTTAATACAAGATACAGACACCAACATTACCAGCCTTCAACATTATACTAGTTGAGAACGTTAGAGCGGCGCACGGACAAGAATATAACCCGTGCCCGATTCAGAACAAGTAAGGATTATGCATTAGAACTTAGAGGCCAACCGCCAGGGGCATCCATCTTAAGAAAACGCCACGCACGATAGACACCCGCATTCACATGGGACGGCTGCAGGTTGGATGTGTGGGAGAACTGTAGAGCGACTGCACATCGGCAGTATGGGCATCGGTTTAACAGTGCACATGTTTCCTTTTGTTAACTTCTGACGTTCGGCGGCCGAGTGGATGTCAGGTTAACGTGTCTGTGTGACCGAAGAACTGCTGGCCGTTTGACATACGTTGTACCCTTAATGATAATGCAGCACCGCGAATAACGTTATAGTGATCTGTCCAGTGTTAGCCAGGGTCTTGTTATATGTGGAGTGGAGTTGTCTTGCAGAGAGTTGCCGTCATGGGCGTGAGAGGACCCCAATGGTTCATTTGAGGTGACTTTCTTTCAGAATTATCACAGTCATCCACCTAGACAAGAACGAAGCATACAGTACTGCTTTTGAAACATTCACATCGGTGACGACTGTTGCGGAACATCAGTGGCTTAGATACGTCCTCCTACCACTTGGCAATTAATAGAGAGAGAGTCGAGAGAGATAACCCTGCACCCCGTCCCATGGCATCAATCAACACACAAGTCAGACCAAATGTTACCTGAGATTATCAAGGCAGCAGCAATACATCACCCAACACTTAATTAATGCCACATAAAGCATTTTCTTATAGTCCATGCCGTGTGGCGTTAGTGATCACATCTATTCACAATCGTCTGTCTCTTGTGCTGCCAATCATTTCCGGTACTGATGATTCTCCATACCATGACGTGACATTGTCCAGCATCTTCTCTTGTCGTGTATTTATCCTCCATGCCATGACGTGACATCGTCAAGCATCTTCTATTATCGTGATTTGTCCTCCATGCCATGACGTGACATTGTCCAGCATCTTCTCTCTTGTCGTGAATTTGTCCCCCATGCCATGACGTGACATCGTCAAGCATCTTCTATTGTCGTGATTTGTCCTCCATACCATGACGTGACATTGTCCAGCATCTTCTCTTGTCGTGTATTTATCCTCCATGCCATGACGTGACATCGTCAAGCATCTTCTATTGTCGTGATTTGTCCTCCATGCCATGACGTGACATTGTCCAGCATCTTCTCTCTTGTCATGAATTTGTCCCCCATGCCATGACGTGACATTGTCCAGCATCTTCTCTTGTTGTGTATTTGTCCCCCATGCCATGACGTGACATTGTCCAGCATCTTCTCTTGTAGTGTATCTGTCCTCCATGCCATGACGTGACATTGTCCAGCATCTTCTCTTGTCATGTATTTGTCCTCCATGCCATGACGTGACATTGTCCAGCATCTTCTCTTGTCGTGTATTTGTCCTCCATGCTATGACGTGACATTGTCCAGCATCTTCTCTTGTCGTGATTTGTCCTCCATGCCATGACGTGACATTGTCCAGCATCTTCTCTCTTGTCGTGAATTTGTCCCCCATGCCATGACGTGACATTGTCCAGCATCTTCTCTTGTCGTGTATTTGTCCCCCATGCCATGACGTGACATTGTCCAGCATCTTCTCTTGTAGTGTATCTGTCCTCCATGCCATGACGTGACATTGTCCAGCATCTTCTCTTGTCATGTATTTGTCCTCCATGCCATGACGTGACATTGTCCATCATCTTCTCTTGTCGTGTATTTGTCCTCCATGCTATGACGTGACATTGTCCAGCATCTTCTCTTGTCGTGTAATTGTCCTCCATGCCATGACGTGACATTGTCCAGCATCTTCTCTTGTCGTGTATTTGTCCTCCATGCCATGATGTGACATTGTCCAGCATCTTCTCTCTTGTCGTGTATTTGCCAATTTTGACATTTTAACTGATCCAGTGCCAAATGATAATATACCGCCATATGTGACCTTCCATTTGGATAGAAGGACGATATATCGCCATACTAGGGTCACCGTGTTATTTGTTTTGTTGTATGGTATATTTCGCAGTTTTAATGCTTAGTGAATGTAAATACACATGATAATACTTGTTCATTTGAATGTGTACCATATTTGCTCTAAACCTACGTTTTGTGTGTCCCTGAATCAGTTAATAACTGCAGATGGGACATAATTTTAGGAAGTTGAGAGTGGAATCATAATCATGTGCCATGGTGACTTGAGTTGGTGGTTATTGTTCGCCATCTCACTCGATTACCATAATCCTTGATCAGCTCTGTTTTCATGTCTCGATTATCCTATGTGGCCGAACCGTCCAGATATGTATCTCGTAGCTCCTTTCCCATAAATCTTGATAACTTTCTTATCCTGATGTTCAGAATAGACGGTTATAAAATACTTACATCTACCTCGAGATGTTGCCACAAAATACTTACATCAACCTGTAAATATTGTCACAAAATACTTGCATCGACCAGGAGATGTTGCGACAAATCGGAGAAATATTTTGCTTGAGGCACGATCTACACACTAGGTCTAGACACCACATTTGTTATCGCTAATCGGTACAATACGAGATAGGAAGTTCCACAGTTGTTTAAACAAAACAGTATAACACGGAGACAGTAAGTTCTACATTTGTTTAAAGAAACAGTATAACACGGAGACAGTAAGTTCTACATTTGTTTAAACAAAACAGTATAACACGGAGACAGTAAGTTCTACAGTTGTTTAAAGAAACAGTATAACACGGAGACAGTAAGTTCTACATTTGTTTAAAGAAACAGTATAACACGGAGACAGTAAGTTCTACATTTGTTTAAAGAAACGGTATAACACGGAGACAGTAAGTTCTACATTTGTTTAAAGAAACAGTATAACACGGAGACAGTAAGTTCTACAGTTGTTTAAACAAAACAGCATAACACGGAGACAGTAAGTTCTACAGTTGTTTAACTAAAACAGTATAACACGGAGACAGTAAGTTCCACAGTTGTTTAACTAAAACAGTATAACACGGAGACAGTAAGTTCTACAGTTGTTTAACTAAAACAGTATAACACGGAGACAGTAAGTTCTACATTTGTTTAAAGAAACAGTATAACACGGAGACACTAAGTTCTACAGTTGTTTAACTAAAACAGTATAACACGGAGACAGTAAGTTCTACAGTTGTGTAACTAAAACAGTATAACACGGAGACAGTAAGTTCTACATTTGTTTAAAGAAACAGTATAACACGGAGACAGTAAGTTCTACAGTTGTTTAACTAAAACAGTATAAGTTCTACAGTTGTTTAACTAAAACAGTATAACACGGAGACAGTAAGTTCCATAGTTGTTTAAACAAAACAGTATAACACGGAGACAGTTCCACAGTTGTTTAAATAAAACAGTGTAACACGGAGACAGCAAGTTGTATAGTTGTTTAAACAAACCAGTATATAAACAAGCATGTCTGTTACACATATATAATTATCATTATCTCCATCATCGTCATCATCATCACCATAATTCTTACCATCATGTGCCTTGCCGACAGGCCTGGGTGACCATTCTTCTCCCCTGACATGGTCCCACTGGATGGAAGGTCATGGTTAGAAGTTGAGCACATTTAAACAATATACGTGTGGGTAAAACATCGGCGACAAGCAACATGTGGAACTGTTTACCCAGCTGAGGCCCAGCCAATGAACCAAACTGAGAACCTGTAAACATTCCTGACTGGCAGATCTGTTGTGGGATTGAATACTGCCCTCCTTGTCTGTGATTACATGGCTTTTTCCATCACGGGTTAAGTTTAGTTTATAATTGTTTGGTTCGGTAATTATGTGTTTCATTCAGGCATGGAATTATTGATTTAGTTGTGTGCGCTAGCGATGACGTCACAGTAGTGTAAGAAGTGTGCTGTACATTATGTTATTTCTTGGACCGTGTGCCGTTCTTGTTATGGCTGTTATATGTGTACTGGAGTTCGTAAGGCACAATAACTACAGTTAGTCCTGAACGAGCTACAATGGGCAAACTTATGTCAGCCACAAAGGTAGAGTCCACTGTACCCTCTTTTCTCCATCCCACTTTTTTCCATCCCTCTTTATTCCATCCCATTTTCACCATACCTCTTTTCTCCATCCTCTTCCTTAAACCCTTCTTCTTTCCATCCCTCTTTCCAACACCCTTCTTTCATGCATCCCACTTTTCCAGTTCTCTTTCCTCCACCCCTCCTTCCATCACCTCTCTTTATCCCATACCTTTCTTCTCCATCCTTCTCTCTTCCATCTATCTTTCCTCCATCTCTCTTTTCTCCATCCCTCTTTTTTCTCCATCCATTTTTTTTCTCAATCCCTCTTTCCTCTATCCCTCTTTTCTCCATACGTCTTTCCTCTATCGCTCTTTCATTTATCCCTTGTTCCTCCATCCCTTATTCTGAAAACATTGCACCGTGAAAAGAAACTCGCAGCCTTCTGACCAGAGTTGAATTACTACGCAAAGGAAATATCCCCCCCCCCCCCCCCAATCTCCCCCGCTACATTTGCATTGGCCATACTCATGTGGATCCAGGATTCAATTTGACACGAATAGTCATGAGTGGTGCCTTCTCCTCTCTATGAAGATTCACAGCTGTCACGTCTCCATTAGGTATATATTGTACTAGTGGGTTTACTTTCTCTGCTAGTGCACTGGTGTTGGATTTGTGTGTGTGTGTGTGTGTGTGTGTGTGTGTGTGTGTGTGTGTGTGTGTGTGTTTTTCGTTAAGTCGCTTAAACAACTTAAAGTCGACTTGAAGTCGCACATTTTAAGAGACTTTTTACTTTTTCTGCTAGTGAACTGGTGTTGGATTTTTGTGTGTTTTTTTTCGTAAGCAACTGTATCGTCGTTGGTCAAGCAACATAAAGTAACATTATGTACGTATTACACAATTAGAATAATCAAGCAAAGCATATATTACTGAGCTGAACAAACCAGGGTTATATAATCTAATCTAGACAGGCCGTGACGCAGTAGCAATGGTGATTGTGAAAGCAGAAAACACAACATTGTGTCACAGCCGATACAATTCTTAGTTCAATTCAATGTTACCATTTTCAGCTATGGGCCTTCATCGTCATCATCGTTATCGTCTTCATAATATCATCATGAGGCTTGCCAAATGCTCCAAGCACTCATGTCTCTCTACAGAAGCCAGCCCGCGGTGCTCTCTGTCAATTCTCGTGACGCTGTCCCTGCGTGCTACCGTCTTTGACCACCAAGCATCATTTATCTACGGTCTTTGACCACCCAGCATCCTTTATCCACTGTCTTTGACAACCCAGCAACATTTATCCACGGTCATTGACCACCCAGCAACATTTATCCACGGTTTTTGACCACCCAGCAACATTTATCCACGGACTTTGATCACCCAGCAACATTTATTCACCGTCATTAACCACCCAGCAACATTAATCCACTGTCTGTTACCATCCAGAAATATTTCTCCACCGTCTTTGACCACCCATCAACATTTCTTCACCGTATTTGACCATCCAACAACATTTATTCACCGTCTTTGACCACCCAGCAACATTTCTCCACTGTATTTGACCACCCAGTAACATTTCTCCACATTATTTGACCATCAAGCAATATTTCTTCACAGTCTTTCATCACCCAACAACATTTCTCCACCGTCCTTGACCATCCAGCAATATTTCTCCACCGTATATAACCATCCAGCAACATGTCTCCACCGTATTTGACCGTCAAGCAATATTTTTTCACTGACTGTAATCGCCCAGCATCAGTTCTACACCACGCAGCAATCAGTATGTTTATAACACTTCAACGCTCTCTTTGTCGCATTCAATGATAGTGACTTAATTCAGCTATGCTTTTGCCTATTCTGCTCTTAATCTGTGCCGTGCATCTTCCATCTGATTTGATACTGTGCATTCAGGAAATGATAACAGTTGTTAATAGACACAGGCTTTTCTCATAATATGCTGTGTTTATACACTAAAGCCACACACAATGTGGTGCACGATTTATGGTCTGGCATATTTGGCTACATCTTCTCAGGTTCATACTGCAAAGTTATAGATCGCATGAAGTGAATAGGTACATTACCGTGGGGATAACACATGCTCCAGATTTGACCAATACCTATGACTGTGTTTTAATTATATCAGCCAAAAATTATTTATGTAACCAGTTCATATGCTATATTTAGCTGCATTATGTACCTCTCGAGATGCCAGGCAACAAATCGCGTAATATATTGTTTGTAGCTTCTGTGTTAAATACTCAGCATTATTGTCAATTTTTGTTTTTTAAACAAAACAAAACAAAATTCAACACGCATGTGTTTATATGCAATATTATTCGGTAGGCCACTTAGAAATAATCAGTTTCTATGTCATCATCATCAAGTGCTGTGCCAGCTGGCGTAGGCGTTCATGGCTCACCACAGATCTCGGTCTTTGGTTTTCTGGATCAACTCTGCTGCTGATATTTCTCCGTGCCACCGTCTCAATCCATCCAGCATCATTTCTCTTGGTCTACATCTGCCTCTCTTCCCCTCGATCTTTCCAGTTGTTACGATGTTCTCCAATGCCTCTCTTCTCATCACGTGACCGAAGAAAGATGTTTGTCTCTGTCTTATTGTTGTATATAATGTTCTAGTTTCATTGGCCTGTTTCAGGCAGTCATCGTTAGTTACTCTGGCAGTCCAAGGAATTCGCAACATTCGTCTCAGGAACCACATCTCTGTTGCTTCTAATTTCCTCTTACTTTGTTCATTTACATTCCAAGATTCACTGCCATACAGCAAAACTGGTTCTACATAGCATTTCAGCACTCTCTTTCTTACATTCAGTGATAGTGACTTATTGCATAAGATACTCTTCATTTTCTGAAATGCGGCTTTTGCCTGCCCTATTCTGCTCCTAATCTCTGTTGTACATCTTCCATCTGATGTTATAAATGCCCCTAGGTATCTAAAATTATCCACTTGGTTAATGATTTTTCCTTCTATTTCTGTATCACATTTTGGTGTCACCATTTTCTTTGATATTACCATTGTTACTGTTTTCTTGATATTCAAGGAGAGTCCTTTCCTTGCACTCTCTGTTACTACAACATCTAATAATTGTTGCAGGTCTGTTGAATTGTCCGCCACCAATACTGTGTCATCTGCATAGCGTATATTAATTATATTATAACCTCCAACTAGTATTCCTGGCATCTCTTTGATCTCTCTCATTATTACTTCGCTATATAGGGAGAAAAGATCTGGTGACAAGACACACCCCTGTCGTACTCCTAGCTTTATCTGTTCGTAACTACCCTCTTTATTTCCCATTTTAATTGTTGCAACTTTGTTCCAGTAAATATTCTTTATTATTCTTAAATCTTTTCCATCAGTGTTGATATCTGGGAGTTTAACTAAATATAATGTCACATAATTATTAATATACTTTCTTGTGACCCAGATAGCCATCATTTTAAACTAATAGGTGTCTGGGAGTGAAAGATTAATATTAATAATGTAATTAATTATGATTACATTAAACATTATTGCATATACATTTTACACATTCATATACGTTTAACGTGCTGGTTTTGGTCTGTAAGTTACAACCATTAATCAAAGCAATGTATAAGTGGGGAGGGAGGAGGAGGAGAAGCTTCACAACAAAACAGTCATAAGTGATGTAGACTGCACCGGCGTTCTGCCTACCTGTCGAGTGAGATGGCAAAATATGACCGCCAAAGCTTACCAGCATGGCACATGATGATGATGATAATGATGATGATGATGATGATGATGATGATGTACTTGGAAGTGTTAGTTCAGTTGTTTGTCAATGCTTTCTGAACAACTGATGTCTCATACCCACGAAATCAACGCAACACGGTCTGCATTGAAATCGCCCATAGCTTATGTCGAACCCCCCATGCGGTATGGTCAATCAATCAATCAATAAGGTGTCGTCTCCACAATAAAGGTTGTCTGCAATGGATCTCCAACACTGAGTGTCGCTCGCCCTGACTGTACATTCTGTCAGGATGCTTAGTGTTGGTCTGGTTGTTATCTTCCCACGTGTGTCGTTGCCTTCAACCTTACCCTCCAGCATGGTTTTTATAAGAGAGTTATGTCATTTAACGTGGCCAAATATTTCACTTGCCTTCGTTTTATTTCTTTCATCAACTCTCTTTTAATTCCCAGTTTTTCTAGAACCTTTGTGTTTGATTGCTATTGTTCCCATGAAATACGTTTTGCATTGTAGAAATGTATGTTTCGTTAGCTCAATGCTGAAGTTACATATTATTGCAGTTTAAGTAATTACCATGGGAGACAATCATGGACGCCGTGTCTATATAAGCAACAAAGGGATACAATAGAAATAACATCTCCTTTTAAAAATTTCGAAGTGTTTTGTCTTTAGTTACATGATAAGTATATAATCATCTGGGAATCTTCTAGTGATAGGTAGCTAGTCGTTACCAGAAGACAACAGATATTTGAAAGTTTATTTAATATCTAAAATGAACGACATGTGATTTTCTTTGAAACATAACATCCTACTCCAATGTCTGTGAACACGGCCAACAATATATCACATTTATTTCGCATATTGTAGATAAAGGCGGCAAAGTGTTTTTGAAAAATTTTTGATAGGTGCATGAAGTGTGCCTTATAACAGAGTACAATCAGGTGTCTGTGTCTCGCCTTGACTCTACATTCTGTCAGGCGTCCATATCTTGATTTTATCCTCCCACTTGTATCGTTGTCTACCTCTTGCTCGCTTGCCCTCAACCTTGCCTTCCAGTATGGTTTTTATAAGAGTATCATGTCTTTTGACGTGGCCAAAATATTTCACTTGTCTCTTCTTTATTTCTTTCATCAACTCTCTCTTCATTACCAGTTTTTCTAGGATCTCTGTATTTGATTGTTTTTGTTTCCATGAAACATGACATATTCGTCTGTATATCCACATCTCCAGGGCTTCTATTCGACTTTCTAGTTGCTTGTTCAATGTCCAGGCTTCCGCGCCATACAGTAGCATTGAATATACACCACATTTGACAATTCTCATTTTAATGCGTTCTCCTCTCTCTCTCTCTTAGTCATTAGTCATTAGTCGTGGTTCCCACTTCACAGCAACGGGTCATCCCCATAATGTTCCGTTTCTGTGCCAGCGAATATCACACAAAATACTCATCACTGACCGATATGAAAAGTGGAACAAACAGGAGTCTCGACAAACTAACAGCCTGCACAGGTACATATACTCTCTCTTTCTAGATGTTAATACTGATTGCATGATGTTGAAAGCATTTTTGGCCACTCTTATTCTCTGTTTGATCTATGTGTCACTTCTGCAGTTATGTGTTATCTCATGTCCAAGATAAGAAAAACCTGTTACGTATTCTAATATCTTCCAATTTTCTCTTAAAGGGCAGCCAATTAGTTTCCTTAAATTCTATAACTTACTATTAATTAGTATATATTATACTTATGAACAAATGTGTTTTGCATTGTAGAAATGTATGTTTCGTTAGCTCAATGCTCAAGTTACATATTATTGCGGTTAAAGTAATTACCATGGGAGACAATCAAAGACGTCGTGTTTATATAAGCAGCGAAGGGATACAATAATAATAACATCTTTTTTTGAAAAATTCGAAGTCTATTTTCTTTAATTACATGATAAGTATATAATCATCTGGGAATCTTAAAGTGATAGGTAACTAGTCGTTACCAGAAGATAACAGATATTTGAAAATTTGTTTAATGTCTAAAATGAACAACATGTGATTGTCTTTGAAACATAATATCCTACTCCAATGTCTGTGAACACGGCCAACTATCCATCAAGTTTATTTCGCGTTATATTGTATGGTTATTGGGGCTGTTTTTTATGCTATTATAACATATTTGTAATTTTTGAGCATATGTCACCTACACGCCCACATGCAACGCTCTGTAAAAACACGCACACAAATACTGAACACACAGTACGCATGTAACAACACGAACAATACAAATGCAACAACTACCTTTCTGCATTGTAAACTAGTATACCCCTTGACAACCACCCCCTCCCTTTTTCCCCCACCTTTTCGACACTGTTGGTTTTGATGCTACTGCCGCCTTCAATAGTTAGTTCCAACAGATTTTACTGCCATTTTCCTCATTACCAAGTGGTAATGATGGTATTGGTGGGGTTGGAGCTGACAGGTGAGAGGGTGGCAGAGGGGGAAAAAAATGGTATACTATCGTCTTGTTGTTGTTTGTACTCGTTTTTCTTTACCCCCCATTTCAAATGTAAAAATGTTGGAACAAATGTTGTAAAAATTTGCGCACATGTCACCTACACTTCCACATGCAACGCTCTGTAACAACACGAACAATACAAATGCAAATGTTTCTTAACACTCAATAAAGGTTTATAAAAAAAAAAAAAAAAAAAAAAAAATTTGACAGGTGCACGAAGTGTGCCTTATAAAGAGTACAATCAATCTAGTGCCGTCTTCGCAACGAAGGTTGGCAGCAATGGATCTCCAATGCTGCCTGTCTGTCACCTTGACTGTACATTATGTTAGGCTGATGTTCGTCCATCTCTTGACGTTATCTTCCCACTTGTATCGTTGTCTACCTCTTGCTCGCTTGCCCTCAACCTTGCCTTCAAGTATGGTTTTTATAAGAGTATCATGTCTTTTAACGTGGCCAAAATATTTCACTTGTCTCCTCTTTATTTCTTTCATCAACTCTCTCTCTTCATTCCCAGTTTTTCTAGGATCTCTGTATTTAATTGTTTTTGTTTCCATGAAATACAACATATTTGTCTGTATATCCACATCTCCAGGGCTTCTAAGCGACTTTCTAGTTGCTTGTTCAATGTCCAGGCTTCCGCGCCATACAGTAGCGTTGAATATACGTAGCATTTGACAATTCTCATCTTTAATGCGTTTTTAATCTCTCTAGATGTTAATACTGATGTCATGCTGTTGAAAGCACTTTTCGTCATTCCTATTCTCTGTTTGATTTCCATTTCACATCTGCCATCATCTGTTATTATATGTCCAAGATAAGAGAAACTTGTTACTTGTTCTAGTATGATTGATTGATTGATTGATTTAGGAACCCACATCACAGCATTCGGGGCAATTCCATAAGCGCTCCGTCCCCATCCCCAAGAGCCAGCGAAGAGTTCCAACACTAATAGTACCAGTAGCAATCTGATTATATGTCCATCTTGCCTTTCCTCTGAGCGTTGAGCGTCAGCCAGATCCCCTCGTCGCATCTCGCTGCCTCATTCTTGCCAGACCATGGTGATCTATTTGCTCCTCCGAGGTGTACACGTGCTCCCACAAGGCCGCAACCACATCTGACTTGTCATGTATCAATACTCCACCAAGTTTTGCCGAGCCAGCCAATCTGTCCGCCTGTTCATTCCCCAGCACACTTGTTCTAGTATCTGCCCGTTTACTTTGATGTTCATTGATGACTTTTCCTTTTCACTGCTAATTATCATAGTTTTTGTTTTTTGGATGTTAATATCTCAGCCACATTCTGCACCGTGCCTGTTTACTTCTTCCACTAGGTCTTGCAACTCTTGCTCACTTGCTGCTAGTAACACGGTATCGTCAGCATATCTAAGATTGTTTATGATTCTTCCATTGATGCTGAGTCCAGGCATTTCAACTTGTTTAAAAATTCCTTCTGTGAGTAGAATACAATTACCGTTACAATCTCACGTGCTCATATTTCAGTTACAAAAAATGTCATTTAGAGAACACACGCTGGTCATAACAGTTGTTATATTAGATAATCAAAGGTCATTTAGAGAACACACGCTGGTCATAACAGTTGTTATATTAGATAATCAAAGGTCATTTAGAGAACACACGCTGGTCATAACAGTTGTAATATTAGATAATCAAAGGTCATTTAGAGAACACACGCTGGTCATAACAGTTGTTATATTAGATAATCAAGGCAGCAGGAATACATCATCAAACACTTAATGGCCTCCTTGAGTACCTTCTTCTTATAGTCCATGTCGTGTGGCGTTAGTGATCAAATCTGTTTACAACCTTCTCCCTCCTGTGTGGCCAATAATTTCTGGTACTGATGAACCTCCATGCCATGATGTGATGTTATCCAGCATCTTCTCTCTTGTCGTAAATTTGCCCTCCATGCCATGACGTGACATTGTCCAGTATCTTCTCTCTTGTCGTGTATTTGTCCTTCGTGCCAGGACGTAACATTGCCCAGCATCTTCTCTTTTGTCGTGCGTTTGCGAATTTGGACATTTTAACTGATTCAGTGCAGAAGGATAATATATCGCCACATGTGACTTCCCATTTTAACAGAAAGACGATCTATCGCCATGCATGGGTCAACGTGTTATTTGTTTTGTTTCGTGGTATCTTCCACAATTTTAATAATCAGTGAACATAAATATACATTATTATAGTCTCTTCTTTTCGCGATGGTGATTGTTTAAAAGGTTAGTGACATATCATTGTCAGGCCGTTACAATCAACCCCAGCATTTATGGGCTGTTTGTGATTTACTATGGATCAATTCGCAATCACGCATTCGTAACCCAGCTGCGGACGATTTGAAGGCAAGCCTCCTTGCGCTGATTTCATACATGTATGAGTGCCGGTAGTTTAGAAAGCAATGGCAAACTACTGTATGTAAACTTGATACGAAATCACAAAGAGCACCCCAAAAAAAAAAAAAAAAAGAAACACCAGAAAAATAAATCCTGGGGTTTGCTGCGATGTCCCCTAAAGGATATGCAACTAACGAACTTGTGATTTACGATGTAAGTAGTTTGCCACTTCTTTCTGAACGGCCGACGCCGCATGCCATATCATTCAAGTGGTATGCCTCCAAATCGCATACGGCTGATTTCGGACCCTAGACTCGGGTTTGTAACCCGAGGCACTATTCGTTACTCGAGACATACAATTTTCGAAGCTGTTGTTCGTAACCCGAGGCACTGTTCGTTACTCGAGACATACAATTTTCGAAGTTGTTGTTCGTAACCTGAATTGTCTGTGACCTGAGGCGTTCGTAACCCGAGGTAGCACTGTACCACCAAATCTGAATACATATACATGAATACACACATCTGTCGTGCTGTTTATCATTTATATTTAACTTAGGATTTACCAGGAAATGAGGAAGCGGTCAAATTGGCTGGTGTTGTTCTTCTGAGGTATGCATTGGTGCACGGTAAGGCAGGTGGTATTTGGGCCTTTTGGGATCATGGCTATAGTCTGGGAGAACAGATAGACCATCATGACGTAGCGAGAACGGTGCCACATCAGAGGATGTAGCCGACACTCAGTTTTCCGAGGAGAGGTCAGGCGATCACGTGATCAGAATACACTCAGTTCTCCGAGGAGAGGTCGGGCGGTCACGTGATCAGATTACACTCAGGACTCCCAGGAGAGGTCAGGCGGTCACGTGATTAGATGACACTCAGTTCTCCGATTAGAGACCAGGCGGTCACGTGATTAGATGACTATAGGAAACATTAGTCTTGGCCGGAACTCTGGCGAAGGGGTTACGGGCGCAATTCTAAATCCCACAGCGTTCGAAACACAGCTGCGGAAGATTTGAAAACCAACCGCCTTACGTTGGTTTTCTTAGAATGATATGTGTGCTGGTCGTTCAGAATGTAATGGCAAACTACTGAGCGTAACACTTGAGAAAATTTCACAAACAGAAAAATATGATGAGCTTGAATGCGACGTCTTGTAAAGGATATGCAACTAACTAACCATTAGAACTGGGACTCTTCAGTGGCTGTTGAAGATGAAGACGAAGCACGTATGGCAATGCCCTGAGTGCTGTGATGTTTTTTCGTGATTCAGCTCATCACTGGATATGGCACTTTACTTCATGTGGCTCACAGATCTGTCCATATACAGTGCAGTCCTGATAATGCGAACTCACCTCATCGGCACTGAATCAGTTACAATGCACCCATTCGCAAATACACGACAAGAGAGAAGATGCTGGAAAATGTCACGTCATGGCATGGGGGACAAATACACGACTAATGGGGAGATGTTGGACAATGTCAGGGCATGGCATCGAGGGCAAATGCACGACAAGAGAGAAGGTGTTGGGAAATGTCACGTCATGGAATGGAGGACAAATACACGGCAAGAGAGAATATACTGGACAATGTCACGTCATGACATGGAGGACAAATACATGACAAGAGAGAAAATGCTGGACAATGTCACGTCATGACATGGAGGACAAATACACGACAAGAGAGAAGATGCTGGACAATGTCACGTCATGGAATGGAGGAGCATCAGTATCAGATATGATTGGCAACACAAGAGACAGATGGTTGTAAACAGATATGATCACTAACGCCACACGGCATGGACTATAAGAATAAGTTGTGTTATGTGACATTTATTAAGTGTTCGGTGATGTAAACCTGCTGCCTTGGTAATCTCAGGTAACAATTGGATTGGTGTGAGTGTGTCTTACAAAGTGTTTTATCAGGTAACAGAAACGTTAGAAGGTCAGGTACATTTATACAGGTACATTTCAGGTACCTGTCAAATAATAATAAGAAAACGCCGAACAAAACGTCACAGAAGGATGGAACCCTAAAATTATCGTATTATCTTAGAGGTACATTTCAGGTACCTGTCAAATATTAATACCAAGACGTATTCCGCAAAGAATCACAAAACGTGAAATAAAATTGACACAGGATGTCCCCTTGTACACAGACGTTGATGTAGGAAGTTATGTGTCAAAGAGAATTATTGTCGTTTATTTCACAAATTTAAACAAGTTCCAAAGATCTGTTGTCTTCTAATAGCGAATATTTACGTTTGACTAATAAATCCCAAGCTGATTGTATACTTATAATGTACTTAATTATACAGACTTATGAATTTTCAAAACAAGAAGTTATTATTGTTGTATCCCTTTGTAGCCTAGAAGACTGTGTAAATGATTGTCTCCCATGGAATATATTATGGCCGTAATAATATTGTAGCTTGTGAATTGAGCTAATGAAACATACTTTCCAGAAAGTAAAACAGATTATGCACACATATAATAGCTACTAATTAATGATAACCTTATATAATATAACAGATTCAATGCCAAACGAATTGGACCAAACAAAAATTGATGGCAGAACATGGGAAGTAGGTGTGTTTCACAGTTATAATTAACAGTTGTTAATATGGTAGCAGACATGTTGTATTATATATCAAATTAAAGGGGGTTGCAGTAGGGAAACTGGTGTATATAATCCTATGGTAGATACGGGAAGTCGCTTAACATGATTAATCATCCCATGGCATTGAATTAGTTAAAGAGAAGAGTAGAACAGCAAACACATTTGTTACTGTATATTCCAGGGTGTTGTTACTGTATATTTCATGGTGTTGTTACTGCATATTTCAGGGTGTTGTTACTGTATATTTCATGGTGTTGTTACTGTATATTTCATGGTGTTGTTACTGTATATTTCATGGTGTTGTTACTGTATATTTCATGGTGTTATGACTGTATATTTCAGGGTGTTGTTAATGTATATTTCAGGGTGTTGTTAATGTATATTTCATGGTGTTATTACTGTATATTTCATGGTGTTATTATTGTATATTTCAGGGTGTTACTGTATATTTCATTGTGTTATTTTTGTATATTTCATGGTGTTGTGACTGTATATTTCATGGTGTTATTACTGTATATTTCAGGGTGTTGTTACTGTATATTTCATGGTGTTGTTACTGTATATTTCATGGTGTTATTACTGTATATTGCATGGTGTTGTGACTGTATATTTCAGGGTGTTGTTAATGTACATTTCATGGTGTTGTGACTGTATATTTCAAGATGTTGTTACTGTATATTTCATGGTGTTATTACTGTATATTTCAGGGTGTTGTTACTGTATATTTCAGCGTATTGTTACTGTAAATGTCAGAGTGTTTTGACTGTCTATTTCAGGGTGTTGTTACTGTAAATTTCAGAGTGTTGTGACTGTATATTTCAGGGTGCTGTTACTGTATATGTCAGGGTATTGTTAATGTATATTTTAGGGTGTTGTGAATGTATATTTCAAGGTGTTGTGGCTGTATATTTCAGACTGTTGTTAATGTGTATTTTATGAAGTTGTGGCTGTAAATTACAGGGTGTTGTTACCTTATATTTCATAGTAATGTTACTGTATATTTCAGGGTGTTGCGACTATATTTTATGGTATTGTGCCAGTATATTTCAGAGTGGTGTTTGTCAGCAACTCACTTGCGACAGGCATGCAAGGATTCCCTACTTTTGCACCACACGAAAGTGACAACTCGTATTGTTTGCAAAAGGATACATTTTATTTGGAGCTGATCGTACAAGAGCTCCACGAGCGGAATACCACATCGGTATTAAACATCATAGTATGTTATGAAGATGTAATGAAGAGATGATATTAATGATATTAACTACTGAAGCTAAGCTTAAGTCCTAACTATTGATACTGTCCTTTAACAACAAAGTATCCACAACGGATATACAGTCTGTTCCCTACGCCGTCGAGTCTCTGTCTGACCCAAGCTCCCTGTGGCGTGTTCAGCCACGAGCAATTGGCTCTGCGTGCATCCGCTAGTTTGCGTGCTTGGAGTTCCAAAACGTTGGTCACTTGGTTTTAGTAACCACTATTACGTGGTTACTTCTCGTGCTGCGGGTTTCCCAGTCTCTTGGGTAACCCCAGCTCACGCACATTCATTGCCCTCCTTGTTCACACGAGGGTGTCCCGTTGTAGAACTATTTATAGTGTTTGTGTCTCTTCTGTCTGGTTTCCTAGATTGCTGTCTTCCTTAGCTCTATTTATAATCTCCTAAGTTGGGGGAGTGTGTTTTGGTTGGGGGATCAGGTGAGGGCAGTGTGTGTGTGGGTGGGGGATGTGTGGGAGGAGGATGGGTCGGATGGTGGGATATGTATGTGTCCCTTGGTGTGCGTGTGTGTGGGTAGGTGGGGGTGTGTGTGTGGGTGGGGTTATGTATGGGTAGGTGGGAGATGGGCCTCATAACATGGTAATTTGCCTTGTTTATGTTTACAACATTCATTTCACAATGTTTATTTTTCTTCCTATGTAAATGTATAATGCTCTTGATGAACGAAAGACGAGTGATTGGAAGGGCCGAATGTAGACAGGCCTGCGCGCCCAATTTGTGACCCTAATAAAGTTGATTTGATTTGATTTGATTTGATGACTTTTAAGGACACTTGGGAATCTGTATCCTTGTCAAGAGACAAGAAGATAGAATGAAACGGAGTCGACAGACACAAAGAGTTTATCAAGGACACAAGATCTTTGAATAATAATCACATAAATGGTCCCATCAGTCTGTATACGTCGAGGAGGTGATGACGATCCTCGGTAATCACTTCTCTTATTAATGTGCACCTGTCCAAATATGAAACTAACGGCTTAATTATGTTTCAGGGTGTGACCTGGAGGGCGCCTTGGGACTGTGTCACAGTTTAAGGCCATTCTACATATACAACACAGCGAGAAGGGAGTGTGAACTGCATGCATCCGGAGGATGTGCTGGTAATCGGTACCATTTTGACACCATTGAAGAATGCCAAGCTACATGCACCTCTGGGAGCGGTGTGTAAAACATTCAGCATACAGGACTATCTGTCGGAAATCAGAACAACCAAGAACCATGCTACAGATATGCCCACATAAACAATAAAAATACTCAACAAATGGTCCGTTTCTGTTCTTCTATGGAGAAAGTTCGTGTTTGTTGGTGTATGGAATTGGGAATACTAAGGAATACATGTGTCAAAGACTGAAGTATAGACGTCTGAGGTCTGCCTCAAGATAGAAGACCACCGGGAAGAGTGGTCAACCTCAAGTAGATCAGAGGTAACACAGTGCCCCGATATGAGGGCAGGGTAGGTGATAGGAAGGGGGACTATTAACTAGTTCTCTCATGAGACACGGAGGCGTCGACCAGATAGTTAGTACTCTGGTCACGGCAGAATCACGCCTACGTGATAGCCACGGAGAAAGGGATTGCCACTCATCAAGAGACGGCTGCTATAAGCGTGCTGAGTGTGACAGCACGCAAAAAGCCGAAGGACGCACAAAGTCCTTCCGCGTGCTGTGTAGCCACGCGGAGTAGGAAAGTCAGACTGGGGACTGACTTCTTAGCGAGCGCATCGTTTAGTGTCGATAGGAGTTTTTTGTAGCCAAGTAGATAGAGATTAGCAATAGGGTTAGGAAACTAGTGATAGGCAATTCTGTGGCTTTGTGTGTGATTTGATAGCGACTGTTTTGTAAACGTAAAGAGCCAACGGCAATAAAATGTATCATCCATTTCCTCTCACACGACTTGCAAGTTCCTTGTGTGGTGCGAGAGAAGTAATCCTGTGATGCCTGACACATCGGTTATTGACACATGTATGTGTATATATATTAGACAATCTACGCATTAATAGCGAAACATTTGCTCTCATCATTTGTGTCCATCTATGTATGTATGTATCTATCAGCACACTCCAGCCCTCCAGTACCGATCTCAGGTCTACTAAACGTCTCAACAAAAGACACCCTCCATCCCTGCATTCCCCATCACAGTACTACAAAGTTCCTCACCAACAGACACACTCCAGTCCTTTAATTCCGATCACAGCATTACGAAACTTCTCAAGAACTTCTCAAACCCTCCAGTCCCGATTACAGTACTACTAAACTTCTCAACAGCAGAAACACTCCAACCCTCCAGTCCCGATCACACTACTACTAAACTTCTCAAGAACAGACACACTCCAACACTCCAGTCCCGATCACAGTATTACAAAACTTCTCAAGAACAGACATACTCCAACCCTCCAGTCCCGATTACAGTGCTGCTAAACTTCTCAACAACAGACACACCCCAACCCTCCAGTCCCGATCACACTACTACTAAACTTCTCAAGAACAGACACACTCCAACCCTCCAGTCCCGATTACAGTGCTGCTAAACTTCTCAACAACAGACACACTCCAGCCCTCCAGTCCCGATCACATTACTACTACTCCAGTTCTGATCACAGCATTACGAAACTTCTCAAGAACTTCTCAAACCCTCCAGTCCCGATCACAGTACTACTAAACTTCTCAACAGCAGACACACTCCAACCCTCCAGTCCCGATCACAGTACTACTACTCCAGTTCTGATCACAGCATTACGAAACTTCTCAAGAACTTCTCAAACCCTCCAGTCCCGATCACAGTACTACTAAACTTCTCAACAGCAGACACACTCCAGCCCTCCAGTCCCGATCACATTACTACTACTCCAGTTCTGATCACAGCATTACGAAACTTCTCAAGAACTTCTCAAACCCTCCATTCCCGATCACAGTACTAGTAAACTTCTCAACAGCAGACACACTCCAACCCTCCAGTCCCGATCACAGTACTACTAAACTTCTCAACAGCAGACACACTCCAATCCTCCAGTCCCGATCACAGTACTACTAAACTTCGCAATAACAGACACACTCCAAACCTCCAGTCCCGATCACAGTACTCCTAAACTTCTCAACAGCAGACACACCCCAACCCTCCAGTCCCGATCACACTACTACTAAACTTGTTAAGAACAGACACACTCCAACCCTCCAGTCCCGACCACAATACTACTAAACGCCTCAACAACAGACAAACTCCAGCCCTCCACCACCGATCACAGGTCTAAACTTCTCAGAAAACGATGTTTCATAATACCCCGACATACCGAGATCAGGGTTGTAAAAGAGCGCGTTGTATTAGAACAGCACCTAGCTCTGTGTTGATTTCGGTGGTATCAGGCAACGGCAATTCAGAATGCTTGATTTATTTGCCTTTTTTCCAGGATTTGAGATTTAAACATTGAGCACAACCCACTACTATTAACGCTGATCGTATTCCGGTACGAACATACGGCCGTGTCCACGACAATATGGAAGCACTAGACTCGAGCTTCGCTCTCTGTTGAGCTCATCAGTAGTGCATATCCTTAATTGGACCCGAGATCAAACCCGGATCACTGGCTTTTGACACGGTTGTGTAACCACTAAACCTCTAAAATTCTTGTTATAGTCAATGCCGAGTGGTGTTGATGATCATGTCTGTAGATAGCCTTAAATATAGTGTACTGCAACTCATTTCAGATACCGACGTTCCCTCTCGCCCTGTTATCAAACATTCCAGCATATTATCTCTCGGTCTCCACCTCCCTATCTTCCCTTCCAACCCCCTTTTTGTGACGAAGTACTCCAGCTTCTGCCTTCTCATGATATGCCCAAAGAATGTTGACAATTCTTTTCGTTTAAAGTAACCCGTTCTCTGTATGAGTTAACTTCTTTCAAGGTGTCTTCTTGACTCTTTCCGTCCCTCCACGGTGTTCTCGTCTCATGTTGTTGACCATGTCAAAACACATATGAATCAACAAATAACACAAAAGCCACATGTCATGTTGCCTTTATTTTTACTCACCCTTGAGACAATATGACAGTGTATATATTAGATAGAGGGGTACGGGGTGTCATTCAATGGTAGCACCTTTGATAAGGATGACTCTCATATCGTTTTTAGGACCCATCCCCCACTGGTCCAAGCCTGACAGCCAGCTCACGCCTGTGGCTCCTAGGAGCTGTCAGCATGCGACAGCGGCCACTCCCCCTCCCCCGGGCAACAGCTGTGAGAGGCTGGGTAAACCAGGCGCGGGTAGCCGATTTGGTATCAGACCAAGCTGTGAACTAGGGTATGCCTACCCAGTATTTGAAGACAGGATCCGGCAGACTGCGCGGAAGAAATCATTCCTGATTCAACGGGCAAGACGGTGTTTACCTGCAAAGGGTTGTGGAACGTAATGAGCACGTAGAGCGCCCTGGTCATCCACTGCACCTGTATTTGTCTCCAGTCGTCTTGACTTGTCCTGCCACTGTATTCAGATGGACTCAGGCGAGAGAGTGAGGACGACGAATTGCGCAACTCTTCCCCACTTTAATCCAATTCATCGCGCATTCGAGATATTTCCATAAGCGCTCCGTCCCCATCCTCAGCAGCCAGCAAAGAGTTCCAACATTAATAGTTCCAGTAGCAATCTGACTATATGTCCATCTCGCCTTTCCTCTTAGCGTCGATCGTCGGTCAGATCCCCTCGTCACACCTCGCTGCCTCATTCTTACCAGACTATGGTGATCCATTTGCTCCTCCGAGGTGTACACGTGCTCCCACAAGGCCGCAACCACGTCTGCCTTGTCATGCATCAATACTCCACCAAGTTTTGCAGTGCCAGCCAATCTGTCCGCCTGTTCATTCCCCAGCACACCAGAATACCCCGGAGAAAAGATCCAAGTGGTGCTTGCTACCTGTGACCTCCGAAGCGAAGCAAGTCACTCTGCACGAAGCCTGCCTGTCCTCACCCTCCTCAGCATGCTTTCTGAGTCAGTTACAATCACAATGTGTTTATGTATCGTGTTCTCTATCCATCGGAAAGCTGCATTGACCGCCTCCACCTCCATTCTTAAGCTAGATGTTGTGTCATCATACGCCAGGCTCTCCTGCACGAAACATCGATCATTAGCTTTTGCTAAAAATCCCCAGGCACATACACCTCTCCCCACCCACACACACCTCCCACCCACCACACATCATATCCACCCACACCCCAAGGACACACCCATTCCCCAACCCACACATCCCCCACCCACTCAAATCCACCCACCTACACACATCTCCGAACCTACTCACATATCCTCTACCCGTTCCATTACCCACCAACAATCACCCACTCACATATCCTCCTCCACCCACACACCTCCAACCACCCAGCCAAACACACATTCCTCAGCCACACATCCCCACCCCACACACACACACACACAATCTCCCCGCCAAATCACATATCCAGCACCTACCCACACACAAATTCCGCACCCACCCACATAATCTCCCATCTCCCTCAGCCCACTATCAGATCCCGAGCCCACCCACACATACACCCCCCACCATCTCCTAACATACACACACTCACCCACCCACATATCTTCTACCAACCCACATATCCTCTACCCACCCATCTCCCAACCAAACATCGCTTAACCACACACCCTTACCCATATACAATCACCCACCCACACATCCTCTACCCAACCACACATCCTCCACCCACCCATCCCCCAGCCACACATCCCTTAAACACACACCCCTACCCATATACACACACATCCCCACCCACACACAATCTCCCCACCCATACACACATCCCTCACACACATCCCTACCCATCAACACATCCGCCATTCACAAACACACAGCTCCCATCCACGCACACACAACCCACACACACATTCCCCACCCATACATTCATCCCCTCATACATCCCTAGACACACGTACTTATCCCTCAACCACTAACACCCACACATCCCTCACCCACTCATCAACACATACATCTCTTATCTACCTACCCACACTCACATACCCCAACCACCCATCTAAACACACATCCCCCACTCTCACACACATCCTTCACCCACCCGCACACCCAACCACACCCCCCACCCACCTACACACACATCCTTTATCCACACCCATCTCCCCATCCACACAACACCACACCCACACACATCCACAGACACATCCCTCACCCAGACACACATCTCCCCACACATCTCCTACCCATCAACACATCCCCCAACTACAATCACCCTCACTACCCACACATACATCTTCCATCCAGCCACACACACACACACCAACCCACCCAGACATATCCCCCACCCACACACACATCCTCAAATCCATCACCCACACCCACCATACACCCCTCTCCCAACCTACACACATCCCCCACACACATTTACCCACACATCTCGCACCCACACACCAACACACACTCTCCCCACCCATCCACCAAAACATCCCACACCCATACACATCCCTCACCCACACACACATCCCCAAACCCACAACCACCCCTACCTACACACATCTCCCACCCACCACATATCCCCCACACCCACATCTCCTCACCCACACATATATCCCCCACCATCCCAAAACCCACCAACAATCATCCACCCACATATCCTCCTCCACCCACTCACCCACAGCCACCTAGCCAAACACTCATCTCCACCCACACACACATCTCCCCGCCAACGCATACATCCCGCACCCATCCACATAATCCCACCCCACCCACCCACACATCCTGAGCCCACCCACACACATTACGAATCCACCCACACACACATCCCCCACCATCCCCCAACCTACTAATATGAACAAACTCCCACACTTTACACACACACATACAGTGACGATTGTCGTGAGCAATCTCGCAAAATTGTAAAGAAAATTGAGAAACATTGTACATATACATTTTGTAACTTAAAAATTAGTGATGCAATTCAACTCTCTCTCTCTCTCTCTCTCTCTCTCTCTCTCTCTCTCTCTCTCTCTCGCTATCTCTCTCTTCTTACACACACACACACCCCCCCACACACACACACACACACACACACACACACACATATATATATATATATATATATATATATATATATATACACACACAGACACACACACACACACACACACTCACACTCCCTTACTTACTCACACTCACTATTTCTCTCACTCACTCTACAGTAGTGTGCATGAGATTATATTATACATGATAAAATCATGTGGTTTAAACGTCGTGAGGTCATTGTTATCAAGTCTGCCGACAAGGGAGGTCGTTATTGGTTCGGAGGTAGGACTTGTATATATCTTCTTCTTCTTCAGCATTCCGAGCCATTGAGGTTCTTTGCTGCAAATACTTGTATATATAGGAAGGCAAAAACAACTTGGGAATGCAACTTTCTACAGACCACGGTCGGAAGACGGGACGGTCAGTAACAGCACCCAGGTCAAGAGTGTGACGAATGCCATCATCAGGCAAGGCCTCTTGCCCAGCTCTGCCACCTCACTGATTATCCACGATAGTTGCTTGGGTAAACCCACCTTGTCCATGCTGCCTAAGACACACACGTTAGTGAACCCAGGCAGACCCATTGTCTCGGCTTGCCCTTGTCCTACTGAACGGATTTCAGAGTTTATTGACAGCATATTTCAACCGTTGGTTGCTAGTCTCCAATCATATATCAAATACACCAACCACGCTATCTCTATTTTCGATTCCATCAGCTTCACAACCCCTTCTGAGTACCACATCTTTACTTCAGATGTGACTTCACTCTATACATCTATTCCTCACTCTGACGGTCTTAAAGCCTTAAGGACCATTGTTGCGTCTGGCAGAGTTAGTCCTTAACCTCAATTCATTTGATTTTAATTGGAACTATTTTGACCAAATCAGCGGGGTTGCCATGGGAACTAAGATGGGTCCGAGTTATGCCTGTCTGTTCATGGGCTATCTGGAACACCAGGTATGGAGTCAATGGTGGAATGGAGAGGTCGAGAAGGCCTGGCTTGGTAAGAGGCAGGCTGTCAAAGACTGGCAAAAGGCCAGAAAGGCTAACATGCCACAGGTTGAATTGGCGAACCTGAAGACTGAGGTCGATAGGACGACGACTTTTTTCAAATCCTGCGCCAAACAGGCCAAGGCCGAGAAATGGGACGAGTTCTGCAGGAAAGTGTGCTCCGAGCGATCTCTTACGACATTCTGGCGCCTCCACAAGAGCATGAACGGTGCTGCACAACGTAGGGGTATTCCAGACTTTCAAGACACAGACCTCGCATGGAAAAAGTCGGATGCGGATAAAGGTAAGGCCCTTCTTGCACGCTACATAGAACAGACTGACCAGAAAGACGAGCCCGCCAGACAGAGGACCACGACGACACTCTCTCAGTTGTGCGAGGGGGTCGGGACAGACGAAAAATGGACAATCACAGCTGAGATATTGCGTGCGATGCTCAAGAAATCACCTAACACCGCCCCAGGTCCAGACGGCATCCGATATGGTGACCTACTGGTGATATCAGATGATGACATGGAAGAACTGGCCAGAGAATTCAACACCAGTATCCAGAGGGGTCAGGTCAAAGAAGAATGGCTACACAGCTACTTGCTGCCGCTGCCAAAACCGAACAAAGACCATTCCAAGATAAGCGGCTACAGAATCATTACGATGCAGAATACTGTTGGCAAGCTTCTGGAGAAAATTGTAGCACACAAACTTGCTTGGGACTTGGAACAGCTCGGCTGCTTCCCGCCCACACTTGGAGGATACAGACGCAACAAAGAGTCATGGCTGAATGCGGCTATCTTTGCTCAAGATGTTTACGAAGGTTTTCAGGTCAGAGAAGAGACATGTGCCGCCATAGACTTAGAGGACGCATATAACAGAGTATCTTTCGAGCACTTGACGCAAACCCTCCTCAGACTGAAAGTGCACCCTCACCTTGTACGATGGATAGCTGCAGTTCTGCTCCAAAGGAAGGTGGTGCTAAGATGCGGGAGTTGGTCTTCTGAGCCGATAACGATATGTCCAGGATTGCCGCTGGGTTCACCACTGTCACCAGTACTATTCAACGTGTATACTGTGCCGATCACTGAACAACAGTTGGACGGGAGGGGTAGGACTCTGTCATTCGTTGACGACATCCTCGTGTATCGACAGGGTCGAGATAGAAAGGCGGTTACCAATGATATGCAGGGCGAACTAGATCGAATTTCCTCATGGTGTGCTGATGCCGTTGCCCTTGTCAACCCTGCAAAGGCAACGGTTACATGGTTCTTACTAAACAACCATATTGTGAAAACAGACCTGCCGGCAGTAAGAATGGATGGGAGCATTTTGAGTAGAACCCAGTCAATGACATATCTTGGCGTGAAGCTTGATCGTAGCCTGTCCTTCAGAGATCATGTCGATTATGTCATAACGAAGGCTCGAAAAGGTTTGTCAGCAATGAGAGTCATGGCGACTGCCAATATCGAGCAAAGACTGCTAATACTTCTGTTCCAAGGACTTGTACTTTCACGCATCGAGTATGCCCTGGCCATCCTCACTGTCAGCCCTACACAGATTGGAAGACTCGAAAAGGTACAAAACGAAGCCATGCGCATCATTTTGGGCTGCACGAGAGACACCAGCTGTGTAGCAATGAGATACCTCCTTGACTTCCCGACAATGGAACACAGGATCAAGATCTGGAGAGCTCGTGCATACTTAAATATAAGTGCAGATGAGCGGCACCCTCTGCATGACGCTATATTCAGAGAAAAGGGTGACATGTTAAAGAGGGGCAAATCATGGATGGGTCAGGCTGAAGATGTCGTCAGACAGGTCCGCAGTCTTGCCAGTATCAACCCCTGCAATGAATGGGTGCTGGTTCCTCTAGCTTTTAAGTGCACTGTCTCCTGCATTAACACATTCGACAGACGGTGCAGAGAGCAGAAACTTGCCGCTGTCAATGCAGAGGTCAACGCGCTCATCTATGAACACTGAGATAACCCCGAGGTGCTTATCTATATAGATGGATCTGTTGTAAAGCAGCAGAGAAATGCGTGGGCATTTACAGCCCGTTCAGAGGGCCGAACCGTTCAAGAATCCAGTGGTGTCCACTCCATGACCACGAGCAGCATGACGATGGAGGTGATGGCAATTACACAGGCTTTCATATGGCTAGAATCACAGCATTATACCAACGTGTGTGCACTAAGGGATTCAATGAGCATGATTCAGAAGGTCGAAGCTGGATCTGTACGTAGACAGTGGACTGAGTCGCTGCGGAAGTCTGTTGTTCGTAAAGTCACCTTCATCTTCGTCCCGGGACATGCGGGTGTCGAGGGAAATGAACGAGCTGATAAACTGGCTGGCTCTGCACCACCTGCAGATGGCCAGCCCATGGATCGTGCCGATGTTATTAACGCCCTTAAAGATATGTCGAGAACAGAGGACTTTGACGTCAGTGAATCCACATCGCTGTCCAGGATGAAAGACTTGGGAGTAAGAATTGACACAGCCAGACACGAGAGGTACATCGAGAAAACGAGGTGCCTCGTCAACCAAAAAAGAACTGGCACTATTAGCCACCGGACGCTGACGCATATGCTGGGGGGAGGATCTGAGCATCTATGGACCTGTCCGGAGTGCAATGAAGATACCCCAACTGATAACTGATATCTGACTGAACTGACCATAAGTTCACATGTATTCATTGTGGAAGAACATTTACTGTGCAAATTGGTCTGATCAGTCACACTTGCTAACGCCATAGGTTGTAGTTATTATGTCTGTTTGAAGCACACTGTAACAAACTGTGGTCTGTCAAGATAGCAAGGTGCCGATGAATGAAATATATACACAACTTCAATCATGTCAGGACACATGGTTTCATAACAAGATAGCAAGGTGCCGATGAATGAAATATATACACAACTTCAATCATGTCAGGACACATAGTTTCATAACAAGATAGCAAGGTGCCGATGAATGAAATATATACACAACTTCAATCATGTCAGGACACAGTTTCATAACAAGATAGCAAGGTGCCGATGAATGAAATATATACACAACTTCAATCATGTCAGGACACATAGTTTCATAACAAGTTAGCAAGGTGCCGATGAATAAAATATATACAAAACGTCAATCATGTCAGGACACATAGTTTCATAACAAGATAGCAAGTTGCCCATGAATGAAATATATACAAAACTTCAATCATGTCAGGACACATGGTTTCATAACAAGATAGCAAGGTGCCGATGAATGAAATATATACAAAACTTCAATCATGTCAGGACACATGGTGTCATAACAAGATAGCAAGGTGCCGATGAATGAAATATATACCAAAACTTCAATCACGTCAGGACACATGGTTTCATAACAAGATAGCAAGGTGCCGATGAATGAAATATATACAAAACTTTAATCATGTCAGGACACATGGTTTCATAACAAGCATGCTTGCACGCCATTAAATATTTTGTAATTGATACATGAGAAGATCCTTTACAAGACATCGCTGTCAACACCAGCATCTTTCAGCTGATTGATGATTTCTTGGCAAGATTACGCTCAGTAGTTTGTCATTGCTTTCTGAGCGACCGGCTCACATACCTCGTAAGTTACAGACGCGGAGAGAACCGCTACCGATTCTCGCGCACGTCATGTAACTCACGAGAGTGTACGGCATTACGGAGAAAGTCGTGTAACACCTGGACCAGGGAGACCGGCTGAGAAGATTTAATACTTCAAAATACTAGTGAGTGGCGAAAAGCATGATTGTATATGTACCATTTCAATTATTTATGCAACAGGGAGTGTTTTACATGATTTGTCTGTGACAATAATATGATCATGGCTAAATAGACTTGTGGTTAAGCAATATGGATTATAGCAGGAGAAAAAGAACTGAACTTTTACCCGGTGCTTAGAAGTGGGTATCCAGGCAACTAGGACAACCGAGGTGAATCACTACACTGTTCTAAAATACTAAAAGATGTGCGAAACCGTAAGGACGATGTTCATCAATATAATAACAGAGTAAATGAATTTGTTTTTAGAGATAATACACAATGACAGTAAATATGTTAGATAACTCACGTGGGGGACAATCTCAATATATGTATATATGTTGTTTGTCCATCAAGAATGATGATGACCATTCATTTCATCCAGTGGGGTTGAAAGTATGGAGCCGTGATCCGCTATTATATATATATATATATATATATATATATATATATATATATATATATATATATATATATATATATATATATATATATATATATATCATATGCCATGTTGTTTGTCCATCAAGAATGATGATGACCATTCATTTCATCCAGTGGGGTTGAAAGTATGGAGCCGTGAGCCGCTATTATATATATATATATATATATATATATATATATATATATATATATATATATATATATATATATATATATATATATATATACACACACACACACACAATAACACATTCACAGGACAATTACAATGTGTATTTATATATAAAATATCACATAAATGCGACGATCACAATGTGTATTTATATATAAAATATCACATGTATGCGACGATCACAATGTGTATTTATACTTGTATATAAAATATCTCATATATGGGGACAACCACAATATGTATTTATATATAAAACAACGCATGAGGGACAATCACACAGTGTATTTATATATAAGATAACACATGCATGGGACAATAACAATGTGTATTTTTATACAAAATAACACATTTATGGAACAATCACAATGTGTATTTATATCTAAAATAACTCATTCATGGGACATTTCGTTGATAGTGTCTTCATAGCGGTCGGGCTACGGTTTGATTATGTCTGAGATTCGCAGGCTAAGAGGTAGAAAGAATGGCCACATATTCCTGCATACATACATTCAGCCTACAATATTAGCTGGACCTAACATCTCACTGACCCATAAAGGGTACCTGCTTGTTTTTATTTGTTATATACCTAAGATAGCTCACCTATGGGACAAAATAGGCTTGTTGTTATTTGTTATATACCTATGATAGCTCACCCATGGGAAAGAATAGGCTTGTTGTTATTTGTGTTATACCTAAGATAACTCACGTGTGGGACATAACTGGCTTAGACTGACAAAGAAAAAATAAATAGTAGTGTCCCCACAATTCCCAGAAAAACTGTATTCATTGAATCTTTTAAACCAGTTCCCTAAATCTTTCTCCAGGCACGTACAAATTAGGCTCCTGCTGTCGCTGATGTCAAGGTAGTTAACATTAACCAGAGATGCAAATGCCAACGGCACACGGGTCAGCTTCGAACCCTCAATGGATAAAGTTGTTAAAAGCGGAACATTTTTAAAGGCAGAAAGCGATATCTGTGACACCGGGTTGTAGTTCATATTCAAGTATGTTAAACTGGAAATCTCTGGGAAACTAGTGTTAGTGATTTCTGTAATAAAATTATAATCTATGTCAATATAGCTGATCCACTGCGGTATTTCATCCCCACTCATACCACGAATAATGTTGGATGTTACATCTAGTCCCGTGACATGTTTCAACTTCAAAATGACACTGGGAATTGAAGGAAGAGAGTTGTTGTCAAAACTTAACCGGGAAGTATTCAAAGGCAGTGAACCAGAATAGGGATCGTTTATTCGATTACTATAGAAATAGAATTGTTCCATTTTCTGCAGAAATGAAAAATCTGGGATAACGGTTAATTGATTGCTAGTTATACCAAAGTAATTCAAACTATCAGCGTATCTACTAACTACTTTACTGAGGAAATTTGCGTCGGAAATTCGGTTGTTATCAAGTTCTAATGAACTCAACTTAGCCTCTAGAGGAAGCCATGTAATGTCTACTATTTTATTCTGGTTTAAATATAACGTCTCCAAAGCGACCAGCTTGGAAAGAGCCTTGGGAACGGCAGTAAGACTGTTGCCATATAATGTTAGAAATGTTAAACTGTTAGCCATGCTGTCGAATGTATCATCTGGGATTGTTTCAATGGATGTACTTGTGATACTTAAAGAAGTTAGATGGGCAAAATACTGAATGCAGTCTGGCCATATTTGGAGACCGTTCTGGGTCAAATAAAATGTCTTCAGTGTTTGACCGCTGTTCTTCATTGCGTTAATGTTCCAGTCTGTTATGTTTGATGTGTAAAATGTAAGATCCGTCAGTGCGTGCAAATGGAGAAAGGCATCTGGGATTCTAGTAAATAAAGCACCTGAGAACCATAGTGTAGTTAAGGTCAAGGCTGAAGCGTCGAATGCAGTTTCATCTATGGTGGTAATAGGATTTTCATTCAAGGAGATTTCTGTTAGGTTGGCTGGTAAACTTCGAGCTGGTATTGTGGTAATCTGGTTCATCTGGAGACACACAACGATATCATATTGTACACAGTCAATTTACAATTGGTTTTTCTGTGATTATGTAATTATTACAGCATCTTGCCAATATATCTACTGCATGGTAGAGGGGAAGGGACAACAATTACTACATGGTGCATCTGTCCCATATCTTGCTACAAAAGAAAAGAAGGCACCCAATCAAACATTAAACCATGGGCGTCTGTATCAGTGTTTGCGTGAAATGGTGATACAGTTAACGACCCAGTAAGCACACATATACACACATACACACAAACACATATACAAAACACATCACACATACAAATAAACACACACATATACACAACACATCACACACACACACACACACACACACACACACACACACACACACACACACACACACACTGCCATGAGTCTGGTTAAGTCAAGTCTGGTTGAGTAAATTACTGTGAAACGATAGGATAAATTGTCATGGGCGATCAGAGGAAAAGAATACACCGGGGGAGCGGGTATTCGTAAGGGCCAATAGAATTGCAAAGATTAGGCCACGTGATAAGAAGGGTCGAGAAGGGCCACGGACAAAGGGGGTCAGTCGGAGGTGGGAAGCCATCACAGACAGATCACGAAAGCAGAGAAGTGTGTCGGCTGAGAACTGAATATCCCCTGTGGCGATGAAACGCCGAGAATCGTCGACGGCAAGTAACTGAGTGTACGCTAGATATTTCAAGCGTGTACCGATGGATGAGAACAGCGTTGCCGCGACCAGGCGGGTGGACATGTTACAGCACGGAGTCGAGTGGTGTGCCGTGTGCAGAGGTTGCCGGCCTGTGAATGTAGGCGCCATGCGACCATGTGTAACATGACTGTAAGTAGGGTAGAAGAGTGTATGTTTAGACCATTGTAGTTGATTAGATAGCCTGGATAGCAGGACGTACTACAATCAGTGTGTAAACAAATGTCGTGGGTGTACATGTACCTTTGAATATCCCAGTGATTGTGTCGCATAGAAACAATACATGATACCATTCTATCACTCGGTGGTGACGAGTTGTGTTCACGGTGTATCAGTGTGTAATTCCTAAAGAGTGTCAACGTAGCCGCATCTCAATACCCCTAGTTACGTCAGAAAGGGCTCGTTGGGAACTTGGGGGCATTCGTCCTTCAAAAGAACTCGGCAAAATTGAGGCAATGGTTATCATGGTAGTGAAGAAGTATGTATGTATTGTCAGCTACAGATTTTTCAATAAACCATAAACAGTTAAGGCTATGTACACCAACAAGATAATAGTACAAGCGCATTAATTATAGATAACAGAAAACCATGGCTAGGTGTTTAACATAGGACGGTTGAGCTTATGTACAAGAAAGTAACTCGCAGTGAGCGAGGTTCAACAGCTCAGGAAAGTAATCGGTTGTATTAAACAACATTGAAAAGCATAAGTAAGAATATGGGGCAACTTGATTCAGGTGATGGTTTCAAAGTGAGGTATCATCATAGAAGTTAGCATTCATGTTGCAAAGTACAATGGAGCAGTCAGCCGCCAATTCTGCGAAAGCTAAGAAGATGAGTAGCAGCAATACAAACAACGGAACATACGTCGATACTCAACGTTATAATTTCTGATTAACGTGGCGTTGTGCATGAGCGACAACACTTTAATATTAGGAAATCCCGGAAAATAGAAATACAGAAACATTATGGCATCTTGCCACAAGAATAACAGTGTGAAGCCGTATTCGGGGGCCTGCATGCATTAGAATGCCGGCATAGACTAATTATGTCAAAACTAGTATCTGTTCCAGAAATGTGTTCCAGGACAGTGAGTAGTACACTATGAGGTATCTACACCATTGATGTGGAGCTGCACCTGACGACCAAGTTTATCCTTGTCGACCTGTGAGTGAAACGGAGACGGCCACGCTGATTTGGATCAAGCCCGGAAGCAAGCGGAAGTGAACCGAGCATCGGGATCAAGCCACTGGAAACATCGCTGGATATATACAGGGCAAGTTAATTCTAATTAATTTTCTAGGTGTACTGCTCAATTACAGAGAGCTATTAGACACCTTTGTATGGTATTGTGCAATCAGCCTGATGAATTAGATTATTCTCCCACAGGTATGATGGTGGTTAGTTAATCTCTTCTGTTACAGGTTACCAAAACAAGATCAGCGACAACACTGACTGCGTGTACTGATAGTGATATAGATAGTCGGACTAATAGATAACAGATAATCATGATTACCTTGGCAGACTTCATAGCTCTAGGTGAGAAGTGTGGTTTCACAGAAAAAGAGCTTATGATGTGGGCGGAGAATAACGTGACTGAACATCAGAAGCAAGAACGGGATGATAGAGCAGCAGCCAGAGAATTTGAAAGGCAGAAATTAGCAGCACAAGCAAAACTCGAAGAAAAGAAATTAGCAGCACAAGAAGCGGCAGCTAAAGACGCCAAAGAACTTGAGCTACAGAAATTAGCAGCACAAGAGGCAGCACTAGCTTTCGAAAAAGAGAAACTGGCAGTACAATTAACATTGAAAGACAAAGATGTGGAGGGTAGTACTAAAGTAAAGATGCTAGAACTGGAGATAGAAACTGAAGTTGCGAAAACTAATTTGGCAGCCAAAGCATTGGACCCCATTCGAAGATATCAAGGTATCATCAGGAACTTTGCATAAGGGGATTCCATCTCTGAATGGGTTACCAACTTCGAAGTGTTGATGAACCACTACAAGGTGCCAGTTGAAGAGTGGGCGATCCTCTTCCATAAGCATTTGGCCCTGGAGCCATTGAAGGTTGTAGAGGGCATCCCAGATCATCGGCGAACTGATTACAACTATGTCAAGGAAAGAGTCTTGGCACCTTTTAGTTTAGATGAGGCGGATCTGAGAACCGGATTTAGAGTGCTGACTCCGAAGTCGAACCAAACCTTCATGGATTTCGTTGCCGAAACTCAATCTCTATATGACAAGTGGCTGAAGGCAGCTAGAGTAGGCAACGACCCCGAAAAGCACAGAGACCTGATGCTGAGGGATAAAATTATTTCAGCTGTGCCAGACTCCATGGCAACGTTCCTGCTTGAAAATAAATGCGCCACAATATCTGAAATGGAGTCCAAGGGTGAGGCGTATTATAATGCCCATAGGGAGATTTTTGCAGAGGGGGCACAGCCAGAACTTATAGTAGGAGCAGCTGCCAGATTCTCTGATCGAAGGCAATCATACGGACCCAGAAGTAAATATCAACCAATGAATAGATATACACAAATCCCACCGAGACAAACGGACGTAGTTCGAACTGGCCCAGTAAGAGAATGTAAATATTGTGATCGCCAACACGGGTCGTTGGAAATGTGCGACCGAAATCCTGAGTATAAGTCATACCTCAAGAATATGTCGGTCAGAAGAAGCAATAGGTATGCAGACTATAGAGACAGTCTGAAATGCTGGTTATGTAGAAGCTATGGCCACTTGGCAAGGACGTGTAGTCTGAGAAAACTGAATGAAGACACCAACATGGCATACGCCATGTCCAGCAGCGACAAGGATGAACAACAAGACACAAATGCAACACACATATATGACAGTCAGGGCGACATGACTGACAACAAAGTGTATATGCAGGAAGCCAACTCTGCATACATAACAAACGGAAATCTGGACGTTCGACGAGCATTAGTGAATGGTTTTGCTGTGAAAATGGTTAGAGACACAGGGACAACAATTGTGGCTGTAGACAGGAAGATGGTAAGAGACGAAGACTATACAGACGACAGAGTGACGTGCAGAACATTTGGCGGGGCGTTAGAGCAGTATAGAGTAGCTTGGACAGACATTGACTGTCCTTACTACAAAGGGCGAAAAAAAGCGGCAGTGTTACCACATCCCATAACAGAGCTAATATTGGGCAACATCCCAGAGGTCAAAGAGTGCACACCCCAGGACATAAACAAATGGGAAAAAAGAGAACTTAGAAATAGCAGATTGCGATGCGGCATGGACATTCCCGACAGAAGACATTAAAATTAAAGTAGATGATGACCCATCAAACATAGGAACAGACATTTACAAAACAGACGAAGAATACAGAAGAATTCAAGGACAAACAAGGGACCCTAGTACAGGGACCGTACAGGGAACGTGTCCCGACGATAACGACACAATCATGGACGACAGGCATGGACCAGTTGATAATTGCGAAGAACTAAGACAGTTGACACAGCAAGAACTGACATGGGATACATTAAATTTTAGGCCAGACCTAACAGAGTACGAAAAGGAGAAAGTAGTCTTTGGTGTTGAAAACTTTAGAGTGGATTGTCCACAGTTCAACGACAGCACAGCAATGGTGAAACAATTTTGTATGCCATACTTGACTCACACATGTGCTAACAGGTTAGAAAAACAAATGGTACAACAAGCATGTTCAGCACAAGAGAGTAGGTCAGTATCTGGGTATAGGTTACAGGACGAAGAGGTCGTATGCAAGAAGAAAAACAGTCAAGAAGAAAGATAAAAAGAGAAGGTGAAGATAAAACAAACAGATGTTACAGACTACACAGAATCTGGTTGGGAGAATGAAATTCCCCCAAAGAGGCCACAGGTACGGTACACTGACACAGACGCTCTGTTAGCACAATGGCAACAAGAGGAAATTCCAAAAGATCAAATAAATAAACGAACACAGGACATCAAAATAAGGAATTGGAATAGGTATTGGAAAAGTATAGGGTTGACAGATGAGGAAAGGAAAGAAAAGACAAAAGAAATAGATAAGTTCAAATCAATAACAACATATATTACACAAGAAGATGCAAATCATTGTACAATACTACATGTTAAGGAGACATCACATGTTCCTACGTGAAACTCTTATCGTAGGATATGTATGTTGTATATACTTGTAGTGTATAAAAGCTATGCGTATGTGATTGGTATAGGTAGAATTGTTGTAGTAGAATGAATGCATTGATAGGTATAATGTTGATTGAAGTAACATGATGATATGGTAAAGTCATCAGATGGAAAAACAGTACAGAGGTGTAATAGTGTGGTTAAAACATTTATATGAGATCTGTGAATGCTAGCCATGACAGGACCTAAGAAATGGCACATCGACTATATGACAAGATGATCTGGTCAGATTAGGGACAGAATCTCAATAGTACAATATGGTATACGGTAATACTATCATCTAAGAAACCATGTGTTCATACAAGGTGACTGATCCAGTGGATAGCACGTTGGTGTACTGACCATGAGAACAACATGTTAACGTAGTAAATTTGATATGATTGTGGTAATGTAATATGCAAATGTGTAAACATACATATGCATGTACGGATATATATATATATATATATATATATATATATATATATATATATATATATATATATATATATATATATATATATACACCTAAGGCTGTTATTAATTTCAGATAGTTAAAAGGTATAAATAACTGAGCAGAAGAGATAGTGTCGAAGGTACCTCAAAGATGTTACCTCACTAGCTGACTGAAGAGGCTGAGACAGACAGACGCAAGTGAAGATTGGGAATCTGATTGGTAAAAGATATACAGTCAGCGAAGACAGATACCCGCCAGAACCAACCAAGGGAGTAATAGTTAATAACATTCACTATCATTCAATAAACAAAACTCATAATACATATAGACAGATAAGTATGTATTGTTTCTATGCGACACAATCACTGGGATATTCAATGGTACATGTACACCCACGACATTTGTTTACACACTGATTGTAGTACGTCCTGCTATCCAGGCTATCTAATCAACTACAATGGTCTACACATACACTCTTCTACCCTACTTACAGTCCTGTTACACCTGGTCGCATGGCGCCTACATTCACCGGCCGGCAACCTCTGCACACGGCACACCACTCGACTCCGTGCTGTAACATGTCCACCCGCCTGGTCGCGGCAACGCTGTTCTCATCCATCGGTACCCGCTTGAAATATCTAGCGTACACTCAGTTACTTGCCGTCGACGATTCTCGGCGTTTCATCGCCACAGGGGATATTCAGTTCTCAGCCGACACACTTCTCTGCTTTCGTGATCTTCCGTGATGGCTTCCCAACTCCGACTGACCCCCTTTGTCCGTGGCCTTCTCGACCCTTCTTATCACGTGGCCTAATCCTTGCAATTCTATTGGCCCTTACGAATACCCGCTCCCCCGGTGTATTATTTTCCTCTGATGCCCATGACAATTTATTCTATCGTTTCACAGTATGGAAATAGAGGAAGAGGCCGACCACGTAAACGTTGGACGGAGGGAATAACAGAGTCCATGGGAATATCGATATATGGAGCCCATAATCGGGCACTCTCACGATGTTTATACTTCACCTCGACATTTTTATGTACATTTTATGTACATTTTTATGTACATTTTTATGTACATTTTTTATGTACATTTTTTTATGTACATTTTTATGTAAATTTTTTTATGTACATTTTTATGTACATTTTATGTACACATTTTTATGTACTCAACCAGACTTGACTTAACCAGACTCATGGCACATGCTGAAACCTTCCCGTTGTGGCGACATTCTACAACCTTTATCATCTCATGACATGCTCCAACCCGTTGTGACGACATTCTGCAGCCTTTATCATCTCATGACATGCTCAAACCCGTTGTGGCGACATTCTGCAGCCTTTATCATCTCATGATATGCTCAAACCCGTTGTGGCGACATTCTGCAGCCTTTATCATCTCATGACATGCTCCAACCTTCCCGTTGTGGCGACATTCTGCAGCCTTTATCATCTCATGACATGCTCCAACCTTCCCGTTGTGACGACATTCTACAGCCTTTATCATCTCATGACATGCTCAAACCTTCCCGTTGTGGTGACATTCTACAGCCTTTATCATCTCATGACATGCTCCAACCTTCTCGTTGTGACGACATTCTACAGCCTTTATCATCTCATGACATGCTCAAACCTTCCCGTTTTGGTGACATTCTACAGCCTTTATCATCTCATGACATGCTCCAACCTTCTCGTTGTGACGACATTCTACAGCCTTTATCATCTCATGACATGCTCAAACCTTCCCGTTGTGGTGACATTCTACAGCCTTTATCATCTCATGACATGCTCTAACCTTCCCGTTGTGGCGACATTCTGCAGCCTTTATCATCTCATGACATGCTCAAACAATGTGGGCTGTCTAATTCTCATGTCAGTGCCCAGTTATCTTTGTAGCTTACATTCTTTCAGTGTATATGCATTGCTCTTTCTATTCGTAGACAGTGTTTTCACAATATTTCTATACAACCACATAATCCCTCACAGTGTCGTGGGCCGCCATGGTTTACTTAGCCCATATATGTCATGAGTACAGTATGGCCTCTTGTTGTAAACCCATTTTTTTATGTCTGAGGTGTCCCGTTGACATTGGATTGAAACACAATCCCTTGCTGGGTGCCGGTGACTTGAGTTGATTGCTCATCATCAATCTCATCTCATCATGTTCCCCTTGTACCTTGCGGTGTCGAGGTGAAGTATAAACATCGTGAGAGTGCCCGATTATGGGCTCCATATATCGATATTCCCATGGACTCTGTTATTCCCTCCGTCCAACGTTTACGTGGTCGGCCTCTTCCTCTATTTCCATCTGGTCTGTACATCATTGCTTGTTGTGGTATGCTGTTGACTGGTAACCTACTTGCATGGCCAAACCATTTGACTTTCTGCTTTCTAATAAAATCTAGTGCTGCTTTAACCCTAACTTTAGTCCTGATTTCTTCATTTCTGATATTATCTCTTCTTGATATGCTTGAGTATTCTTCACAGGAATCTCATTTCTGTTGTTGCGATTTTCTTTTCTCATTTTCTGTCATTGTCCAGGTTTGGCATTGGTAGCATAGAGTTGGTAGGAAGATTGTGTTGTAAAGTGCTTTCTTAGTAGTTATTGATACATGTTTGTTCTTTAGTATTGGTGCCATTTGTCCAATGAGTTGATTTGCCTTCTTGCACCTATTTTTGATCTCGTTTTCTGATCTGCCATTTGATGATATTATACTTCCTAGGTACTTCAAACTCTTTACTTGTTTCAAGGGATGTTCGTTTAGGTGAATTGTTTTTGTTTGTTCTTCTTTAGTTATAGTCATTGCCTCTGTTTTGCGTGTGCTAATTTTCATGTTATGTTCCCTACACATTTCGTTTAGACTATTCATGTGGTCTTATAATTCAGCTTCTGATTTTGCTATTAGTGCTTGGTCGTCCGCAAACAGGGGTTTTCTAATGATTAGATTTGCAGATGCTTCTTCTTCTGTGTTCTCGTCATGCGGTATTCTTGCGGTCTCTGTTTGGCTGGTTTCTTTACATATGTTGTCTATATATGTTATGAACAAGAGAGGGGACAGGACTTACCCTTGTCGTACTCCAGATCTTATGGTGAAGGTTTCTGAGTGTCCTCCAGTTGCTCTCACTATGCATTCATTGTTGAAGTATAAGCACCTACATAGGTTTGTTAGATGTGTACTCACTCCATATTGTCTAAGGATTTCCCGCAGCTTGTTTATTTCTACTCTATCGAATGCCTTTTCTTGGTCGACAAAGGCTAAGTAGAGTGTTTCATTAACTTCGATTGATTTTTCTATCAGTTGTCTAAGAGCGAAAATGGCATCTGTGCATCCGTTGTTTTTTTCTTAAATCCAAGTTGTTTGTCACTTAGCTGGGGTTCTATATAGTTCGTAATCTGTTCTCAAGAATTTTGCAAACTATTTTTCCAGTATGACTCAAAAGGGAAATGTATTGTGTACAGTCTCTTTTACTAACTTTGTGTTTTTTGTTTGTTTTTTGTTTTGGTTCCTAAATGGGATAATTATGGCGTTTCCCCGGGCTCGTGGTATCTGTTGTTCATCTCAAACATGGTTGAATACTATATGTAGCCATGTTGTTCCTACTTCATTTGCTGCTTTAATTAGTTCAATTGGTTTGGTATTTCATCTTGGCCCGATGATTTTTTCAATGGGGCTAATCTGACGGCTTCTATAATTTCTTATTTCAGTATGTCTGGTTCTAGTTCTTCCGTGGCATCTGTGTCGGTTTCTTGATATCCTGTGACATCTGATGGAATGTTGAGAAAATGTTCGAAGTACTGTTTCTATCTTATTCGGATTTGTTTTTGTTCACTTATCGGTTCTCCATTTTCGCTGTTAATTATTCATTTGGGTCAAAGGGTTCTCCTCTTTTTCATCTCATCTTTTTGTAGAAGATTCTAGCTGTGTCCTTGTGGTGTTTATTTAGGGTGTCTCCATACTCCTCCCAGTCTTTTAGTTTTTCTCTCTTTACTATTCTATTCACACGTCTTCTCGATACTATTTATTCTATGTAATCACTTTCCTATTTGCTCTTCAATCACTTTTTATATTTTTTTCCCTTTTTGTCTTTTACAGCTTTCTTTACGTCTGTGTTCCACCAACTTGTTATTTTCTTTAACCGCGTTTTTCGTGGTTCCATATGTTAGTTTTGCAATATTAAAAATGCTTGATTTGTACTCCCATTCTTCCTCGTCTGTTTTACTTTCTATAGGTAATTTTACAAATATTTCAGTTAGTTCTTTCTCATACTTTTTCCTCTCTGCCTCGTCTTTGAGGTATTTTAACGTTCCTTATTCGCACGGCATGTATTTTCCTAGTCTTTGCTTTCTTCTACTGATGGTTCTTATTGTGGCAACGACTGCTTTGTAGTCTGTGTTTATACTTAAGTTTGGCGCTGCCATTGCATGCAATATTGTGTCTTTCTGTTATTTCTTGATAATATAAAATAAATGTGGCTTTTGTTATCTAGGTTCCATTTATACCAGGCGTATATGTGTGAGTCTTTGTGTTTATAGAATGTGTTTGTTATATAGAGGTCATGTTAGCTGCATAGCTCTATCAGTCTACTTCCGTTATAATTTCTTACATTATGTAGGTCTGGCCGGTCTCTCTGGCCGAAGGGTTAAAACACGTTCTCCGTAATCCCGTTTATCACGCAGAGTCTCGTAGCGGGCGAGACCTGGGAGCGGTTCTACCCCCGCTGGTGACTTGCGGGATAACTGAGCCGGCCACCCAGAAAGCAATGGCAAATTACTGAGCGTAATCTTGCCAAGAAATCAACAGACAGCTGAAAGATGCTGCTGTTGACAGCGATGTCCTGTAAAGGATATGCGAATTAAAAGAAAAAAAAATGTTGGTCTGGAAAGACTCTGTTATGTCCTAGTCTTGCATTGAAGTCTCCCATAGCTATGATGTTGTCCTGCCTCTCTATTTTATTTATTACGTCATGGATAGAATTCCCAGAATCCGTTGAATTTTCGCATTCTCGCTTATGTTTTGTTTATATTACATGGTGCATATATTTGTACATATGTTTTAGTTGTCTGTTCTTTTATTCTCACTGTTATGATTCTTCCGATATATATTTTATTTCTAGTATCCCTCTTGCTAGCCGTGGTTCAATGAATATTCCCATAACGTGTATTGGCCTTTCTTGCTATTCAACTCTATAGCAGACAATCGTGTAACTGTGGTGGATCTCCTTAATATAGCCATCCATCCATCCATCCATCCATCATGTGCCATGCCGGCGTGGGCGGTCATGTTCTGCCATCTCACTCGATCACCAGAGTCGTGGATCAGCTCTGTGTTTCTGTCTCGACCATGCCACAAGGCAAAGCCATCCAGGTATGTGCTTCTAGGTCTTCCTCTTGGTCTGCTCCCCTCGATCTTACCAGTTGTCACCAAGTTCTCCAAATAATTTCTTCTCATAACATGCCCAAAAAATTGTGACTGTCTACGTCTAATGCCTCTAATCAGTTTACGATCTTCATTTGTTTCTTGAAGGACGTGTTCATTGGTCTTTCTGGCTATCCATGGTATTCTTTGCATTTTCCTCAGAAACCACATTTCTGCAGCCATCAGATGGTTTTCAGCCTGACTGTGCATTGTCCAAGCTTCACATCCATATAAAAGTGCAGGTTCTATGTAGCACCTTAACACTCTTTTTCTCGTTTCAGTTGACATCTTTTTATTGGTCAGTATGTTTTTCATCTTGCTAAAGGCTACTTTTGCCATGGCGATTCTTGTTCTAATCTCTTCAAGGCATCTCCAATCAGATGTTATTACTGTTCAGAGATAATTGTACCTCTTCACTTGTTGAAGAATGTTCCCATTTACTTGTATGTAACATTGTGGTATTTCATTCTTCCTAGTGACGACCATAATATGTGTCTTTTTACAATTTAATTCTAACCCTAGTTGTTCACTGTGTGTAACAACCGCATCTAATAAATTTTGCAGTTCCTGTTCATTGTCTGCAATCAAGACTGTAACATCTGCATATCTAATGTTATTGATGCATAGTCCCCCAATGTTGATTCCTTCCATAGCTTCAATATTTCTGAAAATACTTTCACTGTACAGAGAAAAAAAGATCTGGAGACATTACACATCCCTGTCTCATACCTCTCTTAATAGGCTGATATTGGCTTACTTCATTATCAACTCTTATGACAGCTTGTTGTTTCCAATATATGTTTTTTACAAGTGTCAGCGACTTGCTTGCTACAGGGTTCTCAGGACTCCCCTACTTTTGCACCGCACGAAATAACAACTCGTGACATTTGCAAAAGGAATGCAATTTATTTAGAGCTAACAATTTAATGGCTCTGCGAGCGTGATGTTTCATTTACAATATACAACATGAATGCAATGAAGTGGTGAGAAATGATGCTAGTAATTACAATCTAACTCTACAGCCTATTATTTGACTATTGCCTAGAAACTATAGCATTGGTCAAGGATACGTCTACTCTCTACCGTCTCCAGTCGGATCTGTCCACACGCTACACATTGCGTGGACAAGCACGGACGCTGTCCCCTCCGTGCAGTAGCTGGTCTTGCGTGCATGGAGTCCCCAGCACGCTGGCTTGTGAGCTAGAGTAACCGGGTACTTCACGGTTACTCGTAAGGCCAAGCTTCCCAATGGCTTGGGGAAGCCCTTGCTCACTTGTACCTGTTAGCCCCTTGTCTGACACGAATGTGTCTCCTTTGAGCCTATTTATAGCACTGGTGTCTCTCCTGTCTGGTGTCTCCCTACTATATTTGTGTTGACTCTTATAGAGCCTTATTGGAGATTTTGACAAGTCTGAGGTCTTTACCATCAATTTGTAGATCTTCAAGCATCCTTATCATGTTGACATGTCTCACTTTATCGAAAGCCTTTGTGTGGTCAATAAAGCAAAGGTGTAGATCTTTGTTGACTTCTATAGAACGTTCGATTACAGTCCTCAGTATATACACAGCATTTATTGCACCCTTGCCTTCTACAAACCCACATTGTTCTTCTCCTATTTCTGGTTGTATTTTCCTCCTAACTCTTTGCATGATAATTCTTAGCAAAATCTTCGTGATGTGACTCATTATACTAATTGTTCGATGTTGATCACATTACAAGGCTCCTGATTTCTATGGGATTGCAATAAATACAGAATTACATAACTGCTGAGGTATATTTCCAGTATCATATATTGTATTAAGCAAACTGGTAACTTTATCTATTCCATATTCTTCCAAAGCATTAATCATTTCTGTTGTATCGCTGTCTGAACATGAGGTCTTGCCAGATTTCATATGGTTAAGAGCATTCTGAACCTCTCATTTTCAAAATTTCTAGTCCTTCATTATTATTTTGAACATCAAACTTTTCGTCTCTGTTATCGTCATAAAGGTTTTTCACGTAATCTGACCATACATGTAAGATCTGATCTTTTTCTATTATGACGCTTCCATCTTGTGTCTTTAGGCAGCCTGCTGATGTACGTGTTCTTTGATTATTAAGCTCCTGAATTCTTCTGTGCATTAGTTTCGCATTTTTACTATTGTGTTGTTTTTCAATGTCTCTGCAATTTTTCTCAAGCCATGTTTCTTTTGCCTCCTTACATAAGGTTCTGACTTTTCTGTGAATGTCTTCATATTTGGCAGGATTATTTTTGTTCTGTCTTCTTGTTTCCATTAGTTGTAAAATGTCTTCAGTCATCCATGTCTTACGGCCCACTTTCTTTACTTTTGGAATAGTTTTTTCTGCTGCACAACTGATTGAATTCTTCAGCATTTTCCATTTATCATCTACATCTTGAAATAGGATCTCTAAATCAGACAATAAATCAAATTTGTTCTTTACTTCTATGTTAAAATTATCTTGCATTTCTTTGTCAGTTTGCAATTTGCACAAGTCATATGTAGGGTTTCCTGCTGTATACTTGACTTTCTTTAACTTTACCCTCAATGTGCCTGTAATTAATCTGTGATCACTGTAACAGTCTGCATTTGGAACTGTTTTTACGACTGTTAACGCATTTCGAAATCTTTTGCTAATCAGGATGTAATCTATCTCCTCCATGTCCATAATCTTTTAGGATGCTGTGTAAACCAGGTGTTTCCTACAACCATTTCTAGTTCTTTTGCCCATTCTACAAGTCTGTATCCTCTTTCATTTCTCTCTCCCAAACCATGGTTGCCTACACTGCATCCATCGCTTTGCTTTCCTACTTTTGCGTTGAAATCACCCATTATGATATTTATTTCTGATTTTTTACAGTAATTCAAAGCAGACTCCATGTCATTATAAAATTACTCTATACTTTCTTCACTGCATTCACCTGTTGGGGCATATACTTGAATGACCTTTATTTTAAAAGGTCTTCCGTTTAATTTTATTAATTGTATTCTGTCTGACACAGCCTGATATCCTTTGACAGAATTTGATGTTTACTTATCTAGTATAATGGCTACACTTCTTTGCTGTTCTTCTCCTCCAGAGTAAATAATCTTACAATCCTCTCCTGTCCTTACCCCTGCTCGTTTCCATCTTGTTTCTGATATTCCTAATATGTTAATCTTCTCTCTCTCCAATTCTGGAGACCTGGACCGTGTCTAAAGCTGTACTCCCCGTTCAAACACGAGAGTTCTCTCTGCCTGACACTCACACACCGTGTTTCACGTATTCTCCAAATACTCGTACAGGTGTAACTTGCACTCATACCAAACCAACACCTTGACATTTGTTCAGAATGTGTTCACCACACACAACAATGCATATAGTGTTTTCTTTTTAAGCCCATTCGTGTGTGTGCGTGCGTGCGTGCGTGCGTGCGTGTGTGTGTGTATGTGTGTGTAAAATTGTCTAGGAAAGTTCACGCTCACTAGTGTGCTAATGACAGCTCTGCCGCGTCAGGGTTAACATAGTTAAATATCCCGCATACCGCGTTCGAAACACAGCTGCGGGATATTTTACAACACTGGTATGAGTGCCGGTCGGTCAGAAGGCAATGGCAAACTACTGAACGTCAACTTGTCAAGAAATCACAAACAGCTAACAAATGCTGGTGTTGACTACGACATCCTGTAAAGGATATGCGACTAAATTTGGTTTAGTGTGCTAATGCTTTCTTAACGGCCGACGGTCATATAATAGTGACAGTCAAAGCAAACCGTCTGTCCCCAAATAGCCTGGTTGTGACTCCCCCCCCCCCCCTCAGTGTGACATAGATCTAGTATTCAGTTTGTGGACCCGGTGATGTTGTTCTAGAGCAGCCCGTTCGCTGTGACCGTGTGGCTGGTGTAGGGAATTACTCAAACAGCTGTTAGTTCTTGTCTTAGTTCCATAGTTGTCTCTGGTGTAGGGAGTTACTCAAACAGCTATTAGTTCTTGTCTTAGTTCCATAGTTGTCTCTGGTGTAGGGAGTTACTCAAACAGCTATTACTTCTTGTCTTAGTTCCATAGTTGTCTCTGGTGTAGGGAGTTACTCAAACAGCTATTACTTCTTGTCTTAGTTCCATAGTTGTCTCTGGTGTAGAAAGTTACTCAAACAGCTATTACTTCTTGTCTTAGTTCCATAGTTGTCTCTGGTGTAGGGAGTTACTCAAACAGCTATTACTTCTTGTCTTAGTTCCATAGTTGTCTCTGGTGTAGGGAGTTACTCAAACAGCTATTACTTCTTGTCTTAGTTCCATAGTTGTCTCTGGTGTAGGGAGTTACTCAAACAGCTATTACTTCTTGTCTTAGTTCCATAGTTGTCTCTGGTGTAGGGAGTTACTCAAACAGCTATTAGTTCTTGTCTTAGTTCCATAGTTGTCTCTGGTGTAGGGAGTTACTCAAACAGCTATTACTTCTTGTCTTAGTTCCATAGTTGTCTCTGGTGTAGGGAGTTACTCAAACAGCTATTACTTCTTGTCTTAGTTCCATAGTTGTCTCTGGTGTAGGGAGTTACTCAAACAGCTATTAGTTCTTGTATTAGTTCCATAATTGTCTCTGGTGTAGGGAGTTACTCAAACAGCTATTAGTTCTTGTCTTAGTTCCATAGTTGTCTCTGGTGTAGGGAGTTACTCAAACAGCTATTAGTTCTTGTCTTAGTTCCATAGTTGTCTCTGGTGTAGGGAGTTACTCAAACAGCTATTAGTTCTTGTCTTAGTTCCATAGTTGTCTCTGGTGTAGGGAGTTACTCAAACAGCTATTAGTTCTTGTCTTAGTTCCATAGTTGTCTCTGGTGTAGGGAGTTACTCAAACAGCTATTAGTTCTTGTCTTAGTTCCATAGTTGTCTCTGGTGTAGGGAGTTACTCAAACAGCTATTAGTTCTTGTCTTAGTTCCATAGTTGTCTCTGGTGTAGGGAGTTACTCAAACAGCTATTACTTCTTGTCTTAGTTCCATAGTTGTCTCTGGTGTAGGGAGTTACTCAAACAGCTATTACTTCTTGTCTTAGTTCCATAGTTGTCTCTGGTGTAGGGAGTTACTCAAACAGCTATTAGTTCTTGTATTAGTTCCATAATTGTCTCTGGTGTAGGGAGTTACTCAAACAGCTATTAGTTCTTGTCTTAGTTCCATAGTTGTCTCTGGTGTAGGGAGTTACTCAAACAGCTATTAGTTCTTGTCTTAGTTCCATAGTTGTCTCTGGTGTAGGGAGTTACTCAAACAGCTATTAGTTCTTGTCTTAGTTCCATAGTTGTCTCTGGTGTAGGGAGTTACTCAAACAGCTATTAGTTCTTGTCTTAGTTCCATAGTTGTCTCTGGTGTAGGGAGTTACTCAAACAGCTATTAGTTCTTGTCTTAGTTCCATAGTTGTCTCTGGTGTAGGGAGTTACTCAAACAGCTATTAGTTCTTTTCTTAGTTCCATAGTTGTCTCTGGTGTGGGGAGTTACTCAAACAGCTATTAGTTCTTTTCTTAGTTCCATAGTTGTCTCTGGTGTAGGGAGTTACTCAAACAGCTATTAGTTCTTTTCTTAGTTCAATAGTTGTCTCTGGTGTAGGGAGTTACTCAAACAGCTATTAGTTCTTTTCTTAGTTCAATAGTTGTCTCTGGTGTAGGGAGTTACTCAAACAGCTATTAGTTCTTGTCTTAGCTCCATAGTTGTCTCCGGTGTAGGGAGTTACTCAAACAGCTATTAGTTCTTGTCTTAGTTCCATAGTTGTCTCTGGTGTAGGGAGTTACTCAAACAGCTATTAGTTCTTTTCTTAGTTCCATAGTTGCCTATGGAACTAGGTCTCCTTCTTTCAGAACTACAGCAAACGGATACAAGGAAAACACCAGGGCATCAATACAGTATGTGTTTTAGGAGCTGGGGTAGTGGACTGACAGAACATTTGCCTGCCGAGCGGTGGTCACGCCGTCGAATCATCATCGAGATGTATTTAAAATGTTGACTTCGATCCTGGATCAACTCAGTCCCACATAAACTCCAGTACAAGATCCAAGCACACGCCGCATTGCGCACTAGGCGTACAGTAGTCCATGTTGTACAGACCCACCAGCACGATGTGGGTCACGTGGTCAATGTCCCACCGGCCGTCTGTGCTTCCCAAAACATTTCCGGGCACCCATTCTAAGGTGTGTCGAAAAAAGGAATCCAGATCTATTTTAAGAATTCGAATCTGCCAACCTAGAATGGGTACAGTCACATAGACCAACATTCTATTGATCACATCAGCCGTTGAATGCGGACTGATCATACATTTGAGGCTAGCACCATATACCTAACACGCATCAATGCATGTCAAATCAACGCAATATTTTGGACACCGATTGATGCACTGGATAACTTGCAAAGGAAAATAAGCAACAGACAACACAAAACGACGAGATAGTCCATCTGCCGGGTGATAAAAAACAGACAACACAAGACAAGATAGTCCATCTGCCGGGTGATCAACAACAGACAACACAAGACGACGAGATAGTACATCTGCCAGGTGATCAACAACAGAAAACTCAAGACAACGAGATAATCCATCTACCGGGTGATCAACAACAGACAACACAAGACGACGAGATAGTCCATCTGCCGGGTGATCAACAACAGACAACACAAGACGAGATAGTCCATCTGCAGGTGATCAACAACAGACAACACAAGAGGACGAGATAGTCCATCTGCCGGGTGATCAACAACAGACAACACAAGAGGACGAGATAGTCCATCTGCCGGGTAATCAACAACAGACAAAACAAGACAACGATATAGTCCATCTGCCGGGTGATCAACAACAGACAACACAAGACGACGAGATAGTCCATCTGCCAGGTGATCAACAACAGACAACACAAGACGACGAGATAGTCCATCTGCTGGATGATCAACAACAGACAACACAAGACAACGAGATAGTCCATCTGCTGGATGATCAACAACAGACAACACAAGACGACGCGATAGTCCATCTGCCGGGTGATCAACAACAGACAACACAAGACAACGAGATAGTCCATCTGCCGGGTGATCAACAACAGACAACACAAGACGACGAGATAGTCCATCTGCCGGGTGATCAACAACAGACAACACAAGACGACGAGATAGTCCATCTGTCGGGTGATAAACAACAGACAGCACAAGACGACGAGATAGTCCATCTGCCGGGTGATCAACAACAGACAACACAAGACGACGAGATAGTCCATCTGCCGGGTGATCAACAACAGATACCACAAGACCACGAGATATCCATCTGCCAGGTGATCAACAACCGACAACACAAGACGACGAGATAGTCCATCTGCCAGGTGATCAACAACAGACAACACAAGACGACGAGATAGTCCATCTGCCGGTTGATCAACAACAGACAACACAAGACGACGAGATAGTCCATCTGCCGGGTGATCAACAACAGACAACACAAGACGACGAGATAGTACATCTGCCGGGTGATAAACAACAGACAACACAAGACGACGAGATAGTCCATCTGCCGGGTGATCAACAACAGACAACACAAGACAACGAGATAGTCCATCTGCCAGGTGATCAACAACAGACACCACAAGACGACGAGATAGTCCATCTGCCGGGTGATCAACAACAGACAACACAAGACGACGAGATAGTCCATCTGCCGGGTGATCAACAATAGACAACACAAGACGACGAGATAGTCCATCTGTCGGGTGATAAACAACAGACAGCACAAGACGACGAGATAATCCATCTACCGGGTGATCAACAACAGACAACACAAGACGACGAGATAGTCCATCTGCCGGGTGATCAACAACAGACAACACAAGACGAGATAGTCCATCTGCCGGGTGATCAACAACAGACAACACAAGACAACGAGATAGTCCATCTGCCGGGTGATCAACAACAGACAACACAAGAGGACGAGATAGTCCATCTGCCGGGTGATCAACAACAGACAACACAAGACAACGATATAGTCCATCTGCCGGGTGATCAACAACAGACAACACAAGACGACGAGATAAACCATCTGCCAGGTGATCAACAACAGACAACACAAGACGACGAGATAGTCCATCTGCCGGGTGATCAACAACAGACAACACAAGACGACGAGATAGTACATCTGCCGGGTGATAAACAACAGACAACACAAGACGACGAGATAGTCCATCTGCCGGGTGATCAACAACAGACAACACAAGACAACGAGATAGTCCATCTGCCAGGTGATCAACAACAGACACCACAAGACGACGAGATAGTCCATCTGCCGGGTGATCAACAACAGACAACACAAGACGACGAGATAGTCCATCTGCCGGGTGATCAACAATAGACAACACAAGACGACGAGATAGTCCATCTGTCGGGTGATAAACAACAGACAGCACAAGACGACGAGATAATCCATCTATCGGGTGATCAACAACAGACAACACAAGACGACGAGATAGTCCATCTGCCGGGTGATCAACAACAGACAACACAAGACGACGAGATAGTCCATCTGCCGGGTGATCAACAATAGACAACACAAGACGACGAGATAGTTCATCTGTCGGGTGATAAACAACAGACAGCACAAGACGACGAGATAATCCATCTACCGGGTGATCAACAACAGACAACACAAGACGACGAGATAGTCCATCTGCCGGGTGATCAACAACAGACAACACAAGACGAGATAGTCCATCTGCCGGGTGATCAACAACAGACAACACAAGACAACGAGATAGTCCATCTGCTGGATGATCAACAACAGACAACACAAGACGACGCGATAGTCCATCTGCCGGGTGATCAACAACAGACAACACAAGACAACGAGATAGTCCATCTGCCGGGTGATCAACAACAGACAACACATGACGACGAGATAGTCCATCTGTCGGGTGATAAACAACAGACAGCACAAGACGACGAGATAGTCCATCTGCCGGGTGATCAACAACAGACAACACAAGACGACGAGATAGTCCATCTGCCGGGTGATCAACAACAGATACCACAAGACCACGAGATATCCATCTTCCAGGTGATCAACAACCGACAACACAAGACGACGAGATAGTCCATCTGCCAGGTGATCAACAACAGACAACACAAGACGACGAGATAGTCCATCTGCCGGTTGATCAACAACAGACAACACAAGACAACGAGATAGTCCATCTGCTGGATGATCAACAACAGACAACACAAGACGACGCGATAGTCCATCTGCCGGGTGATCAACAACAGACAACACAAGACAACGAGATAGTCCATCTGCCGGGTGATCAACAACAGACAACACAAGACAACGAGATAGTCCATCTGCCGGGTGATCAACAACAGACAACACAAGACGACGAGATAGTCCATCTGTCGGGTGATAAACAACAGACAGCACAAGACGACGAGATAGTCCATCTGCCGGGTGATCAACAACAGACAACACAAGACGACGAGATAGTCCATCTGCCGGGTGATCAACAACAGATACCACAAGACCACGAGATATCCATCTGCCAGGTGATCAACAACCGACAACACAAGACGACGAGATAGTCCATCTGCCAGGTGATCAACAACAGACAACACAAGACGACGAGATAGTCCATCTGCCGGTTGATCAACAACAGACAACACAAGACGACGAGATAGTCCATCTGCCGGGTGATCAACAACAGACAACACAAGACGACGAGATAGTACATCTGCCGGGTGATAAACAACAGACAACACAAGACGACGAGATAGTCCATCTGCCGGGTGATCAACAACAGACAACACAAGACAACGAGATAGTCCATCTGCCAGGTGATCAACAACAGACACCACAAGACGACGAGATAGTCCATCTGCCGGGTGATCAACAACAGACAACACAAGACGACGAGATAGTCCATCTGCCGGGTGATCAACAATAGACAAAACAAGACGACGAGATAGTCCATCTTTCGGGTGATAAACAACAGACAGCACAAGACGACGAGATAGTCCATCTGCCGGGTGATCAACAACAGACAACACAAGACGACGAGATAGTCCATCTGCCGGGTGATCAACAACAGACACCACAAGACAACGAGATAGTCCATCTGCCAGGTGATCAGCAACCGACAACACAAGACGACGAGATAGTCCATCTGCCAGGTGATCAACAACAGACAACACAAGACAACGAGATAGTCCATCTGCCAGGTGATCAACAACAGACACCACAAGACGACGAGATAGTCCATCTGCCGGGTGATCAACAACAGACAACACAAGACGACGAGATAGTCCATCTGCCGGGTGATCAACAATAGACAACACAAGACGACGAGATAGTCCATCTGTCGGGTGATCAACAACAGACAGCACAAGACGACGAGATAATCCATCTACCGGGTGATCAACAACAGACAACACAAGACGACGAGATAGTCCATCTGCCGGGTGATCAACAACAGACAACACAAGACGAGATAGTCCATCTGCCGGGTGATCAACAACAGACAACACAAGACAACGAGATAGTCCATCTGCCGGGTGATCAACAACAGACAACACAAGAGGACGAGATAGTCCATCTGCCGGGTGATCAACAACAGACAACACAAGACAACGATATAGTCCATCTGCCGGGTGATCAACAACAGACAACACAAGACGACGAGATAAACCATCTGCCAGGTGATCAACAACAGACAACACAAGACGACGAGATAGTCCATCTGCCGGGTGATCAACAACAGACAACACAAGACGACGAGATAGTACATCTGCCGGGTGATAAACAACAGACAACACAAGACGACGAGATAGTCCATCTGCCGGGTGATCAACAACAGACAACACAAGACAACGAGATAGTCCATCTGCCAGGTGATCAACAACAGACACCACAAGACGACGAGATAGTCCATCTGCCGGGTGATCAACAACAGACAACACAAGACGACGAGATAGTCCATCTGCCGGGTGATCAACAATAGACAACACAAGACGACGAGATAGTCCATCTGTCGGGTGATAAACAACAGACAGCACAAGACGACGAGATAATCCATCTACCGGGTGATCAACAACAGACAACACAAGACGACGAGATAGTCCATCTGCCGGGTGATCAACAACAGACAACACAAGACGACGAGATAGTCCATCTGCCGGGTGATCAACAATAGACAACACAAGACGACGAGATAGTCCATCTGTCGGGTGATAAACAACAGACAGCACAAGACGACGAGATAATCCATCTACCGGGTGATCAACAACAGAC
>CAWUFQ010000584.1:62500-117500 GCA_963921405.1 Cepaea hortensis
TTATTGCGTATGTGGACATACATGTATCGTGGTCCTTGTTTGTCCTAGTTTCCGACAGTCAGTCCTGAATGCTGAATGTTTTACATGTAGCTCTAAGAGCCGCAAGTAGCCATACAATCTGCATAGGTATCAAATGAGTTCCCGTTACCGTGGCATCCGGCAAACAAATGCCTTTGGCACTTCCCCATTTCTGGGACGAATGCGAATGTAATAAATGTAGTCTGACAATTTCCGATTCCGGCGGGAGGTCTGTCACAGGGCGATGCTGAAACAGAAATGAGCTGTTGGAGTGTCATGTTCTAACATACGCAGACAAATATGCATTTAACAAAGGAAATGGACAGAGGTAATGATTATAAACAAAGAAGAAATAACCAAGACAGATTCAGTTAATAGAACATCCTATGAAACAAGTAAAGAGCTTCAACTACATAGGAAGTATAATATCATCAAATGGCAAATCATAAGACAAGATAAAAAATAGATGCAATAAGGCAAACCAAATTTGAGAAATGACACCAATAATATAGAGCAATCACGTAACAGTTGAAACTAAAATAAAACACTCTACGACACAATCTTCCTACCAACTCTATGCTACCAATGCCAAACATGGACAATGACAGACAGAGACAAGCAACCAATTGCATCAACGGATATGAAATTCATGAGAAGAATATGTATCAAAATGGGATCAAATCAGAAATTATAAAAGTCGTAGCATTATACTTCAACATTGTTTGAGAGTTTGTGATTCCTGGGCTAGGTTACGTTCAGTTGTTTGCCATGGTTTTCTGAACAACCGGCACTCATACCATTGTATGGAAACCAACGGAAGGAGTTCTGCTTGCACATGACCCGCAGCTGTGTGTCGAACGCGGAGTGTGGGATCACAAATTGTGTCCGTCAAACCTTCGTCACAAAGCCGGGCAAGTCATGTCATCAGGAACGAACGAAAGAACGGACTTCATTGTCCAAGGGTAACAAACTGGGCACGCAGGCCTGTCTTACATTCGGCTCTTCCAGTCTCTCATCTTTCGTTATCAATAATGCATAATACATTCACATACGAAATAAAAAAAATGTCAAATGAATGTTGTAAACATTAACAATGCATATTACCATGTTATGAGACACATTCCCCAACCATACCCATCCCCCATCCACCCACACATCCCCCACCCAACCACACACACACACACACACCCAGGCACACATACATTCATACAGTTGTGAGGTGCTACATAGATCATATACTTTCATATGGATGTGAAGTCTAGACAGTGAGCAAACAGTCTGAGAGACTTTCATGGTTTCTGAGGAAGCTGCGAAGAATGCTATGAGCTTACATAAAAAGCCATGACCAAGTTCTACAAGAAACAAATGAAAATAGTAAACTGGTGGAGAAATTAGACGTAGGTAAAATTGTTAGGTCACGTTATGAGAAGAAATAGAGTGGGGAAACTTGGTGACAAGTGGCAATATCGAGTGGAAGAGAACACGCAGAAGGCATGGAGTTAAGTACTTGGACGGCTTAGCCACGTGGCATGGTCGTGACAGAAACAGTTGATCCACGACTCTGGTGATCGAGTGAGACGGCGAAACATGACCGCCCACGCTTATCGGCATGGCACATGATGATGTTAAGATTTCGGTACAAAAAAGCAAGGTAAATGGTTCGGCCATAGAACAAGGCTACCAGTTAACATTATGTGATAACAATAACCCATGGTGAACACACCAAATGGTTGAGCCATAGAACAAGGCTACCAGTTAACAGTATGTGATAACAATAAGCCATGGTGTACACACCAAATGGTTGAGCCATAGAACAAGGCTACCAGTTCACAGTATGTGATAACAATAAGCCATGGTGAACACACCAAATGGTTGAGCCATAGAACAAGGCTACCAGTTAACAGTATGTGATAACAATAAGCCATGCTGTACACACCAAATGGTTGAGCCATAGAACAAGGCTACCAGTTAACAGTATGTGATAACAATAAGCCATGGTGAACACACCAAATGGTTGAGCCATAGAACAAGGCTACCAGTTAACAGTATGTGATAACAATAAGCCATGGTGTACACACCAAATGGTTGAGCCATAGAACAAGGCTACCAGTTAACAGTATGTGATAACAATAAGCGATGGTGAACACACCAAATGGTACCAAAAGAAGAGGCCGACTATTTAAAAGGTGTACAGAGGCAGTACAAGAATCCATGCCAATAGCGACAAATGAAGCCATAAATGGGCAATATCCGGCTATTTATGCTTCACCTGGGACGCAGAGGTGTTTCCAAGGCACCAGGGCCGGGTTATATACTGGCCAAGACCTATTGACGCGTCCTCGTCGAGCGTCCTGGGCAACAGGTCCCTTCGGGGTCCTGGCTAAAGTCAGTAGCATCGCCGATTCCTCCGAAGTCGGAGAGTGTCTGCCTGTACGGCGAGGAACCACCAGTCTGCACACCAATAAGCGAGACATGGGACAACGGATACTCACGCAAAACTCAGGTGCTGTATGACATCAAACTGATGTTGGACACCAGGATGCCTTCATCCAAAATACAGGACTTCGCGTTGGAGCTCAAGCCAACGAACACAAGCAAGCAAGCAAGCATGCTTCACCTCGACACGGCAAGGTACAAGAGGAACAAGATGAGATGAGATAACGGACAGCTGGGCAACCAAACTGGTGTCGTGTCAGTCATCTTTTCCTCGACACGGCAAGGTACAAGAGGAACAAGATGAGATGAGATAACGGACAGCTGGGCAACCAAGTTGGTGTCGTGTCAGTCATCTTCACCTCGACACGGCAAGGTACAAGAGGAACAAGATGAGATGAGATAACGGACAGGTGGGCAACCAAGATGGTGTCGTGTCAGTCATCTTCACCTCGACACGGCAAGGTACAAGAGGAAAAAGATTAGATGAGATAACGGACAGCTGGGCAACCAAGCTGGAGTCGTGTCAGTCATCTTTACCACGACACGGCAAGGTACAAGAGGAACATGATGAGATGAGATAACGGATAGCTCCTAGACACGGCAAGGTACAAGAGGAACAAGATGAGATGAGATAACGGATAGCTCCTAGACACGGCAAGGTACAAGAGGAACATGAAGAGATGAGATAACGGATAGCTCCTAGACACGGCAAAGTACAAGAGGAACAAGATGAGATGAGATAACGGACAGCTGGGCAACCAAGCTGGAGTCGTGTCAGTCATCTTCACCGGGACACGGCAAGGTACAAGAGGAACATGAAGAGATGAGATAACGGATAGCTCCTCGACACGGCAAGGTACAAGAGGAACATGATGAGATGAGATAACGGACAGCTTGGCAACCAATCTGGTGTCGTGTCAGTCATCTTCACCTCGACACGGCAAGGTACAAGAGGAACAAGATGAGATGAGATAACGGACAGCTGGGCAACCAATATGGTGTCGTGTCAGTCATCTTTACCTCGACACGGCAAGGTACAAGAGGAACAAGATGAGATGAGATAACGGACAGCTGGGCAACCAATCTGGTGTCGTGTCAGTCATCTTTACCTCGACACGGCAAGGTACAAGAGGAACATGATGAGATGAGATAACGGACAGCACCTCGACACGGCAAGGTACAAGAGGAACAAGATGAGATGAGATAACGGACAGCTGGACAACCAAGCTGGTGTCGTGTCAGTCATCTTCATCACATTCACCATCATATGACATGCCAATAAGCTCGGGCGGTCAAGGTTCGCCAACTGTACTACCAAGCCATTCAGGTATTTAAGAAATCAGAGAAGTGACATCTGCTGAGGGGGATATAAGCGTGGGCGGTCAAGGTTGGCCATCTCTCCTACCAAGCCATTCAGGTATTTAAGAAGTCAGAGAAGTGACAGCTGCTGAGAGGGATATAAGCGTGGGCGGTCAAGGTTGGCCATCTCTCCTACCAAGCCATTCAGGTATTTAAGAAGTCAGAGAAGTGACAGCTGCTGAGGGGGATATAAGCGTGGGCGGTCAAGGTTCGCCATCTCTCCTACCAAGCCATTCACTTATTTAAGAAGTCAGAGAAGTGACAGCTGCTGAGGGGGATATAAGCGTGGGCGGTCAAGGTTGGCCATCTCTCCTACCAAGCCATTCAGGTATTTAAGAAGTCAGAGAAGTGACAGCTGCTGAGAGGGATATAAGCGTGGGCGGTCAAGGTTGGCCATCTCTCCTACCAAGCCATTCAGGTATTTAAGAAGTCAGAGAAGTGACAGCTGCTGAGAGGGATATAAGCGTGGGCGGTCAAGGTTGGCCATCTCTCCTACCAAGCCATTCAGGTATTTAAGAAGTCAGAGAAGTGACAGCTGCTGAGGGGGATATAAGCGTGGGCGGTCAAGGTTGGCCATCTCTCCTACCAAGCCATTCACTTATTTAAGAAGTCAGAGAAGTGACAGCTGCTGAGGGGGATATAAGCGTGGGCGGTCAAGGTTGGCCATCTCTCCTACCAAGCCATTCACTTATTTAAGAAGTCAGAGAAGTGACAGCTGCTGAGGGGGATATAAGCGTGGGCGGTCAAGGTTGGCCATCTCTCCTACCAAGCCATTCACTTATTTAAGAAGTCAGAGAAGTGACAGCTGCTGAGGGGGATATAAGCGTGGGCGGTCAAGGTTCGCCATCTCTCCTACCAAGCCATTCACTTATTTAAGAAGTCAGAGAAGTGACAGCTGCTGAGGGGGATATAAACGATGGCGGTCATGGTTGGCCATCTCTCCAACAAGACATTCAGTTATTTAAGAAGTCAGAGAAGTGACAGCTGCTGAGGGGGATATAAGCGTGGGCGGTCAAGGTTGGCCATCTCTCCTACAAAGCCATTCACTTATTTAAGAAGTCAGTGAAGTGGCAGCTGCTGCGGTGATATATGCGTGGGCGGTCAAGGTTGGCCATCTCTCCTACCAAGCCATTCAGGTATTTAAGAAGTCAGTGAAGTGACAGCTGCTGCGAGATATAAGCGTGGGCGGTCAAGGTTGGCCATCTCTCCGACCAAGCCATTCACTTATTTAAGAAGTCAGTTAAGTGACAGCTGCTGAGGGGGATATAAGCGTGGGCCGTCAAGGTTGGCCATCTATCCTACCAAGCCATTCACTTATTTAAGAAGTCAGAGAAGTGACAGCTGCTGAGGGGGATATAAGCGTGGGCGGTCAAGGTTGGCCATCTCTCCTACCAAGCCATTCACTTATTTAAGAAGTCAGAGAAGTGACAGCTGCTGAGGGGGATATAAGCGTGGGCGGTCAAGGTTGGCCATCTCTCCTACCAAGCCATTCACTTATTTAAGAAGTCAGAGAAGTGACAGCTGCTGAGGGGGATATAAGCGTGGGCGGTCAAGGTTGGCCATCTCTCCTACCAAGCCATTCACTTATTTAAGAAGTCAGAGAAGTGACAGCTGCTGAGGGGGATATAAGCGTGGGCGGTCAAGGTTGGCCATCTCTCCTACCAAGCCATTCACTTATTTAAGAAGTCAAAGAAGTGACAGCTGCTGAGGGGGATATAAGCGTGGGCGGTCAAGGTTGGCCATCTCTCCTACCAAGCCATTTAGGTATTTAAGAAGTCAGTGAAGTGACAGCTGCTGCGAGATATAAGCGTGGGCGGTCAAGGTTGGCCATCTCTCCTACCAAGCCATTCACTTATTTAAGAAGTCAGAGAAGTGACAGCTGCTGAGGGGGATATAAGCGTGGGCGGTCAAGGTTGGCCATCTCTCCTACCAAGCCATTCACTTATTTAAGAAGTCAGAGAAGTGACAGCTGCTGAGGGGGATATAAGCGTGGGCGGTCAAGGTTGGCCATCTCTCCTACCAAGCCATTCAGGTATTTAAGAAGTCAGTGAAGTGACAGCTGCTGCGAGGTATAAGCGTGGGCGGTCAAGGTTGGCCATCTCTCCTACCAAGCCATTCACGTATTTAAGAAGTCAGTGAAGTGACAGCTGCTGCGAGATATAACAAAACACAATTAAACAGTTAGGTATGTGTTATCCACCAACAAGTTAGAAAGCAGGAAAAAACAAGAAAAAATAAAACACTCACAGACATGTATTTATCGATTTGCCTTCAACTTGATCTTTTCCCATCAGTTTTGCTGGTTGTTAGAAACTGTTTAAGATTATTTCCCGTACAATGGGACAAAATCTCTTTCATTTCTCTAACCCATGTATTGCTTCCGTGTCGTTATTGAAGTACTTCCTTACGCATTTTTCTGTAGTCAACTGCATTCTTTGCATTTTCCACATAAACCACACTTGGACTGCCATAATATGTGTCTTCATCTTGTCTGCGTATTATCGATGTTTCAAAAGCACACATCTTTTCAACACTTGTTTCTCAAATCAATTCTAAGCCTTGCACTGGTGAGTATGATTTTCCTGTGCATAATCGCTACTTTTCACATGACGATTATTGTTCAAATCTCTACAAGGCATCTGCCGTCACTTAATCTGACTGTTCTAAGATAGTTATAGCCATCCAGCTGTTTAAGCTGTTGCACCAATACTTGGATGTTTCAATACAGTATGTCCTTCGTGCTGGAGAGGTTCATGTGTTCTCTATTGTTTCTTACAGTTTGATACTATCCCCAGTTGCTCATACTCAATTGTTAAGTGAAGACACGACGTCTTTGCCTAGGGGCATTCCCACACATGGCGCCATTACCTAGGGACATTCTCACACAAACGACGCCATTGCCTAGGGACATCCCCACACACACGCTGCCATTGCCTAGGGACATTCTCACACACACGCCGCGATTGCCTAGGGACATTCCCATACACATGACGCCATTACCCAGGGACATTCCAACAAACACGACACCATTGCCTAAGGACATCCCCACACATATGACGCCATTACCAAGTGACATTCCCACACACGACGCCATTACCTAGGGACATTCCCACACACACGACGCCATTACCTAGGGACATTCCCACACACACGACGCCATTACCCAGGGACATTCCCACACACACGACGCCATTACCTAGGGACATTCCCACACACATGACGCCATTACCTAGGGACATTCCCACACACACGACGCCATTACCTAGGGACATTCCCACACACACGACGCCATTACCCAGGGACATTCCCACACACACGACGCCATTACCTAGGGACATTCCCACACACATGACGCCATTACCTAGGGACATTCTCACACACATGACGCCATTACCTAGGGACATTCCCACTCTCACGACGCCATTACCTAGGGACATTCCCACACACTTGACGCCATTACCTAGGGACATTCCCACACACACGACGCCATTACCTAGGGACATTCCCACACACACGACGCCATTACCCAGGGACATTCCCACACACACGACGCCATTACCTAGGGACATCGCCACACACACGACGCCATTACCTAGGGACATTCCCACACACATGACGCCATTACCTAGGGACATTCCCACACACATGACGCCATTACCTAGGGACATTCCCACACACACGACGCCATTACCTACGGACATTCCCACACACATGACGCCATTACCTAGGGACATCGCCACACACACGACGCCATTACCCAGGGACATTCCCACACACATGACGCCTTTACCTAGAGACATTCCCACACACTCACGCCGCCATTAACTGAGGTCATTCCCACACACACGCCGTAATCTCTTCAACAGCCGGTGAAGAGTCCCCACCTGGCTTTTCCTCTGGGCATTGAGTATCACCAACGGCTGGGGCGAAGGTTTTACGAACACAACTCGCAATACCACACACCGGGTTCTAAATACTGCTGCACGCGATTTGGAAGCAGACTGCTTTGCTCTGGTATTTATTCAATGGTATTTGTGTCATTCGTTCAAAAAACAATGACACACTACAAAACTTAAACTGACCTAGAAATTACAAACAACTAAAACATGCTGGATTTGACTGCAATGCCCTGTAAAGGCCATTCACCTTTTCTGGGAGTTTAGTTCAAGTCTTCTACTCATTCTTTCTGAGGCAGTAATCCAGATGTGGATACTCCTCTTCAGTCGCACTCGCACCAGATCCCATAGAGTCTTCCCTACATTACATTTACCGTACAGTAGCGCTCCACCAGATTACAGAGAGCCTTTCGCTCATCACATTTATCATACAATAGCGCTCCGCCCAGAAGAGCAGCGACAGCTAACACTACAGTCCGTAGATTGCCCCGCAGGCCTGCAAAGTCTGGGCAGAAATTCATGATATGATCTCAGTCTGCTTCCTGTCGAGAGATCCAAGCCGCTCCACCCTGAACATTGTGGTTTCACAGCATACTCAGTGTGTACTACAATATGATTATAAAGTATCACTACAATTTGTATGTAGAACACATTAGAACAATGAAGTATATAAGACCATCACCAAAGTTGCTAAACAAATTTCATTAAATTAGTTACAATAGTCACCGCTATAGTCTAACCATGGACAGACAGAAAGACCAATGAACAAATCCTTCAAGAAACAAATGAAGATCGTAAACTGATTAGAGTCATTAGACGTAAATAGTGAAAATATTTTGGGCATGTTATGATATGAAATGAATTGGAGAACTTGGTGACAACTGACAAGATCGAGGGGAACAGGCCAAGGGGAAGACCTAGAAGCAAATACCTGGATGGCTCGGCCTCGTGGCATGGTCGAGACAGAAACACGGAGCTGATTCGCGAATCTGGTTATCGAGTGAGATGGCAAAACATGACCGCCCACGCTTAACGGCATGGCACATGATGGATGGATGGTCTAACATTGTTTTGTGGAAGCTGGAAAGTACCAATGATGTATTCATTATAAAAGATGTTGGAAATGTTCACTGCGGGCTTCAATACATGATTGTATATGTGTCTTCATATTGTCAAATACCTTCTGCTACTTGTCTGTTGTTATTGCTTGAATGGTAATTCTGTTTGCTGCTTTCAGGTCCCCAGTTGTGTACATTATTTTTGTAAACATTTCCATTCAGGAAACCCCATAGATAATAATCGTATGGAGTTGGATCTGGAAAACGACCAGTCCACATTTCACGTGATATTATGGGATGTGCGAAATGTTCTTCCCAAAAGAATTATGTCTTCCGTTGCTAACACCATTTCGTTTGGAGTGCAAAGAATTACTACAGCAGACGACAGCCATTCGCTGCTTATTGCTTTACGATGGACTGTGGAGAAATTTTTCAAATGACATCTTATGCTTCATTTTTCAAATGTGTTCTACATACAAAGTGTAGTGAGACTAAACTAACACCCGGTATAAGCACATTAAATAACTCCTGCAGATCATGTACATAAAATACAATACAAATGGCTGCCTATGTGCGACTTACGACGGCCTTGTACTAGAGCCTGCAGGCAGACAAGACCCAACAACAGTACACAACAGATGGCTTTCATGTTGGTGATCACCGTTACTATTTGCAGAGTGGTAGACTCGTTGGCAGGTTTTCTGATCAGAATGCAAGTGTTGTCCGTTGTTGATCAACCGGAATCTGAATGATCTAGCCTGCTTATGTGGTCTTGCTTTTATTCTCTTCACCAGACACGAACCAATTAATAAATAAAGAGTCATATGTTGTAACTACAATTGTTTTTTGCAGACTAAAATGACACATGGATTTGTAATGTGCAGCAAACGTGACATTTGTTAACCAACTTCCAGGGAATATCACACGACGTAATATCTACTGGAAATTCATTCACAGCTGGCGATTACATGTATTTGGACGCAATGAAATCAGAAACCAGACAATTTCAACATCAAACAGGATTCAAACTGTTATTTTGTCTGTATGTCTAGCTGTTTTACGTATGCCTATATGTATGTCTCTTTGTCTTTCTTTCGCAATTTCTGTCTCTGCCATTGCATTTCTTCTCAAGCAGTTACAAGAGAATACATTCCTCTCACACAAGCTGACACACATATGCTACCGTTCTTTCCTACAAAAAGATAACAATTCAATGTCCACACATCCCATCATACAATGTCCACACATCCTATCATACAATGTCCACACAACCCATCATACAATGTCCACACATCCTATCATGCAATGTCCACACATCCCATCATGCAATGTCCACACATCCTATCATACAATGTCCACACAACCCATCATACAATGTCCACACATCCCATCATGCAATGTCCACACATCCCATCATGCAATGTCCACACATCCTATCATACAATGTCCACACATCCTATCATACAATGTCCACACATCCTATAATGCAATGTCCACACATCCCATCATACAATGTCCACACATTCTATCATACAATGTCCACACAACCTATCATACAATGTCCACACCTCTCATCATACAATGTCCACACATCCTATCATACAATGTCCACACATCCCATCATACAATGTCCACACCTCACATCATACAATGTCCACACATCCCATCATACAATGTCCACACATCCCATCATGCAATGTCCACGCCTCCCATCATACAATGTCCACACATCCCATCATACAATGTCCACACATCCCATCATGCAATGTCCACGCCTCCCATCATACAATGTCCACACATCCTATCATACAATGTCCACACATCCCATCATGCAATGTCCACACATCCTATCATACAATGTCCACACATCCTATCATACAATGTCCACACATCCCATCATGCAATGTCCCCACATCCCATCATGCAATGTCCACGCCTCCTATCATACAATGTCCACACATCCTATCATACAATGTCCACATATCCCATCATACAATGTCCACACAACCCATCATGCAATGTCCACACATCCTATCATACAATGTCCACACATCCCATCATGCAATATCCACGCCTCCCATCATTCACTGTCCACATACCTCATCAGTCACTGTCCACACATCCCATCATGCAATGTCCACACATCCTATCATACAATGTCCACACATCCCATCATGCAATGTCCACGCCTCCCATCATTCACTGTCCACATACCTCATCAGTCACTGTCCACACATCCCATCATGCAATGTCCACACATCCCATCATTTAATGTCCACACATCCCATCATGCAATGTCCACACATCCCATCATGCAATGTCCACACATCCCATCATGCAATGTCCACACATCCCATCTTTTAATGTCCACACATCCCATCATGCAATGTCCAAACATCCCATCATGCCACGTACACTCATCCCATCATGCAATGTTTACACACATTCCGCCATGCAATCTCCAATCCCTTCATAATTGTATGCATACGAACACATCGTTTGAACTAATAAACCCAACATGGTTCTGTCATTCGCGATGAAAGATTATAGATCGTGCACGAATACAATTACTTGTCAGCGGGTGGTAATATTGACTGAACAGAAATGTTGCAGTCCTGAATCAAGCTTTCCAGTCTACAGCTGGCAGCTGGCAGATCAGAGCAAGCCGCACTATGAATGTCGCATCTATTGACATCTATAACATTACATAAATTGTCACATTTGTGACCAGGAAGTTGTCACATTTGTCATTATTATTGCTTCATCTTGTAGTGGTCATAACAAATGTGACAAGTTCAGCTTCAGCTTCTGCGGGAAAAAAAATAATAATTCGGCTTCGTTCAACCTGCTTCTTCAACGTTCATTACAACTGAGATCCGATGTTTGTGAGTTTTGATCTTCTATTTTTGCTCTCTTTCGAGTTAGTTATAAACAGGACAAATTATATTTCCCCCTCTGTTATTCGTCAGGTAGGGTTGGGTCTTATTCTGATTCAATGACGCTGATGGAATTTTCTTTATTGCGTTGAGCTGGTCCTGATGAGCGCCTGACAAGCTCAGTATCCTCCCATTTATTCGGTGATTTCTCTACAAGGAATGGTCTCATTTAGTTCCAACAAAGACTGAACTCTTCTAGTCCCCACAAGGACTGAGCTTTATTAGTTTTCACAATGACTGGACTCTATTAATCCTCAGCACTGAACTCTATTAGTCCTCACAAGGACTGACCTATATTAGCCTTCACAAGGATTGGACTCTATTAGTCCTCACAAGAACTGAACTCTATTAGTCCTCACAAGGACTGCACTCTAGTAGTCTTCACAAAGAATGAACTCTATTAATATTCACAAGGACGGAACTCTCCAAGTCCCCACAAGGACTGAGCTTTATTAGTTTTCACAATGACTGGACTCTATTAATCCTCATAAGGACTGAATACTATTAGTCCTCACATGGGCTAACCTATAATAGCCCTCACAAAGATTGGACTCTATTAGTCCTCACAAGGACTAGACTCTATTAGTCCTCACAAGGACTGGACTCTATTAGTCCTCACAAGGACAGGACTGTATTAGTCCTCACAAGGGCTGCACTCTATTATTCCTCACAAGGACTGGACTCTATTAGTCCTCACAAGGACTGGACTCTATTAGTCCTCACACGGACTGGACTCTATTAGTCCTCACAAGTACTAGACTCTATTAGTCCTCACAAGGACTAGACTCTATTAGTCCTCACAAGTACTAGATTCTATTAGTCCTCACAAGGACTAGACTCTATTAGTCCTCACAAGGACTAGACTCTATTAGTCCTCACAAGTACTAGATTCTATTAGTCCTCACAAGTACTAGACTCTATTAGTCCTCACAAGTACTAGACTCTATTAGTCCTCACAAGTACTAGATTCTATTAGTCCTCACAAGTACTAGACTCTATTAGTTCTCACAAGGACTGGACTCTATTAGTCCTCACAAGTACTAGACTCTATTAGTCCTCACAAGTACTAGACTCTATTAGTCCTCACAAGTACTAGACTCTATTAGTCCTCACAAGTACTAGACTCTATTATTCCTCACAAGTACTAGACTCTATTAGTCCTCACAAGTACTAGACTCTATTAGTCCTCACAAGTACTAGATTCTATTAGTCCTCACAAGTACTAGATTCTATTAGTCCTCACAAGTACTAGATTCTATTAGTCCTCACAAGTACTAGATTCTATTAGTCCTCACAAGTACTAGATTCTATTAGTCCTCACAAGTACTAGATTCTATTAGTCCTCACAAGTACTAGATTCTATTAGTCCTCACAAGTACTAGACTCTATTAGTCCTCACAAGTACTAGATTCTATTAGTCCTCACAAGTACTAGATTCCATTAGTCCTCACAAGTACTAGATTCTATTAGTCCTCACAAGTACTAGATTCTATTAGTCCTCACAAGTACTAGATTCTATTAGTCCTCACAAGTACTAGATTCTATTAGTCCTCACAAGTACTAGACTCTATTAGTCCTCACAAGGACTAGACTCTATTAGTCCTCACAAGGACTAGACTCTATTAGTCCTCACAAGGACTAGACTCTATTAGTCCTCACAAGGACTAGACTCTATTAGTCCTCACAAGGACTAGACTCTATTAGTCCTCTATTAATATTCAAAAGGATTGCACTCAATTAGTCTTCACAAGGACTGAACTATATTCCGATTCCGATTCCGATGTGTAGAAGAAAAAACAACAACTTTCCACCAGCGTTCAACTAGCCTCTGTGATTTGATTATATTTGCAGTGGTTCATGGTGCGGAATAAGTTTGTCTAATTTCCTGCGCCCGTGGTAGCTGGCTAATCTATATTGAAGAGTGTTTGCCTGTGGCGTCAGCTGGGAGGTAGGCCGGCAGGTTTTCTTTTGGGTTCGTTTCCTCTGGCGGTTTCTATTGTCAGTGTAGGCTACTTGTCCGTTTCGCTTAGCTGGGAACAGTCCTTATAAAGACTTTTTTCTTGCCTCCTTTTTGTGTATTGTCTGCAAAAGCTTTTTGATGTTTTCGTTTTCTTCCTTGCGCCTTTCTTTCTCTGTCGAGTTTGAGTTTATGTTGTCTTTCTTGTTCTTCCTTCGTGGTCAACCATGGGACGATGTCTCCGTCATCTATATAGTATCCGTGATATGGTGCGTCATCACCACTATCATGGTGTATCTCTGGGTATTCTATAGAAGTTTGGCGGGGCATCGGTTTCCCCTTGGATTTCTTGTGCTCCTTGTTTTCTTTCTCTTTCTTGCGCCTTCTGAAATCCTTGCGCCTGGGTTCCTCTTTCGCTTCCTCTTCCCTGCACTCGGCGACGAGATATTCCAAGGTATGTCTTGGGGACGTAAGGGTGTACACCATGTCGTTGGCAGTGTACTCATCTAGGAGTTCTGGACAGGTATTGGGCCTTGTGGCTGGGCTGCTGACTGTAGCTACTCATCTAGGAGTTCTGGACAGGTCTTGGGCCTCGTGGCTGGGCTGCTGGCTTTAGCTACCCATCTAGGAGTTCTGGACAGGTCTTGGGCCTCGTGGCTGGGCTGCTGGCTGTAGCTACTCATCTAGGAGTTATGGACAGGTATTGGGCCTCGTGGCTGGGCTGCTGGCTGTAGCTACTCATCTAGGAGTTCTGGTCAGGTCTTGGGCCTCGTGGCTGGGCTGCTGGCTGTAGCTACTCACCTAGGCGTTCTGCACAGGTCTTGGGACTCGTGGCTGGGCTGCTGGCTTTTGCTACCCATCTAGGAGTTTTGGACAGGTCTTGGGCCTCGTGGCTAGGCTGCTGGCTGTAGCTACTCATCTAGGAGTTCTGGACAGGTCTTGGGCCTCGTGGCTGGGCTGCTGGCTTTTGCTGCACATCTAGGAGTTCTGGACAGGTCGTGGACCTCGTGGCTGGGCTGCTGGCTGTAGCTATTCATCTAGGAGTTCTGGACAGGTCTTGGGCCTCGTGGCTGGGCTGCTGACTGTAGCTTGCCGTTCCGGTTCGGTCTCTTGTTGGGTTCGGTTTTCCGTGGCTTCTGCTGGTCTCTTTCGGATGACTAAATGACTAAACCGGTCAAAGATGGCGATGGATCCAGTGACCGGCTCCGACGCCATCTTTGACAGGTTGAATCATTAGCCATGTGTTCCACGTGTATCGTTATGCGTGTCACTGGATCCATCGCCATCTGTGACCGGTTTAGTCATTAGCTGCGTGTAGTGGCTGTACCCTTATACATGTGATCAGAAGCAGGGAATTCTTTGACTGATTTTAGTCAGTGAGCCTGTGTCTCGAATGCACCATTTATCCATGTTTTATCGGGTGCGACGCCATCTTTGACCGGCTGTAGCTATTGTCCCTGTGTATAGACTGTACCTCTAGGTGCTATTGCCCAATACAACATCAGTGCTCGAGGCGCTCCTTTCAGGCAAATTGCCGATAGTAAGGACACTACTTTCTGAACTTAACAGCCGGCATAACGTCTTGATGATGTCATCACTCTCTTTAACCACCACCATGTAACTACGCGTACCTTCCCCTACAATTTAAGGGGTCATTTGACCACTACTTGACCCTTACTTGACCACCTCATCGATCACTTTAACCAACACCGTTTCACTTCACGTACTTTCCTCTACATTTTAAGTGATCACTTGACCATTTGACCACTACTTGACCACTACTTGACAACTATTTGACCATGTCATTACTTATTTTACCATCACCGTTTCACTACACGTACCATACCCTACAATTTAAGTGGTCATTCGACTATTTGACCACTACTTGACCACTACTTGACCACTATTTGAACACCACTTGACCACCTCTTGAGCATCACCATGTCACTATACCTACTTTCACAGACAAATTAAGTAGTCTCTTGACCATTTACCACTACTTGCCCACTACTTGACCACGTCATCGATCACTTTAACAAACACAGGTTCACTATACGTCCTTTCCCCTACAATTTAAGTGGTCACTCGACCACTTAACCACTACTTGACCGCTAGATGTCCACTACTTGACCACTACTTGACAACGTCACTACATAATTTATCCATCACTGTTTCACTACACATACTTTCCACTACAATTTTCTCACTTGAGCGGTTGACCACTGGTTGAGCACTACTTGACACTACATAACTACGTCATCGATCACTTTAACTACGACCATAATCTTAGGGACATCGTCCTCTACAATTTAAGTGGTCACTCGACCACTTGACCTCTACTTGACCATTTCTTGAACACTAATTTACCACCCTTTAATCATCACCATATCATTACAACCACTTTTCCCTATAATTTCCTCCGTTTACCACTTCTTGACCACTGCTTGACCACTGCTTGACCACTAATTTACCACCCTATAATCATCACCATATTATTACAACCACTTTCCCCTAAAAATTTCCTCACTGGACCACTGCTTGACCACTAATTTACCACCCTTTAATCATCACCATATCATTACAACCACATTTCCCCTAAAATTTCCTAACTTGACCACCACTTGACCACTGTTTGACCACTAATTTACCACCCTTTAATCATCACCATATCATTACAACTACTTTTCCCTAAAATTTCCTTGCTTGACCACTGCTTTACCACTAATTTACTACCCTTTAATTATCACGATATCATTACAACTACGTTTCCCCAAATATTTTCTCACTTGACCACTGCTTGACCACTAATTTACCACCCTTTAAGCATCACCATATCATTACAACTACTTTCCCCTAAAATTTTCCTCAATTGACCACTACTTGACCACTACTTGACCACTAATTCACCACCCTTTAATCACCACCATATCACTACAACTACTTTTCCCTAAAATATCCGCATTTGACCACTAGACCACTGCTTGACAACTGCTTGACAACTAATTTACTATTCTTTAATCACCACCCTATCATTGCAACCACTTTTCCCTAAAATTTCCTAATTTGACCCATATGACCACTGCTTGACCAGTGTGTGACCACTCTGTGATCATCACCAATAGTTGTTGGTCTACCACCTGATCGACTCCCAGACTCACAAAACGCGACCACTTCTTGATCCTCATCAATAGTCTAACACTGCTTCGAGCCCCAGACTCCTACGACCATCTTTACTTTTGTTCAGATGATAATGACCCTCCACATAACACCTCTTATCAATACCCATTATGTTTATGACCACCCCTATATCGAAATCAACCACTCCTACTTGACCACTAATACCTGGTACCCACCCCTTACAACCGAATGGCACTACACCATATCCATTACAACTACTTTATAAGGTTTCATTTGTAATGATGGTAGTGACCCTCTACATAACACCTCTTATCAATACCCATTACGTTTAAGACCACCCCCCCCCCCATATTGCCATCGATCATGACACTACACCATATAAAATTACTTTACTTTATAAGATTTCATTTGTAATGATAGTCGTCAATAAACTACTATGAACATACCACCCTTATCACATAATTTCACTAAACCCACTACTACCAACCCACACTCACTCATCACATATTTATGAACATTCCACTAAAATATTTGGCAGGTACCGACCATTCACACGAACATTGTACACTATTTCCACTAATTACTTTTACAGACCATTCCCACCTCGCCACCAACAAAAAAATTTCTCGTCATGACCCAGTTTCAGCCCGCCAGATGTTCCCATACTTTTCAGATGTTTCACTTTACCCTACTTCAGCCTCAGCCGCCGAAAAAAATACGGGGTAAGCGCCCTACTTGACTACTGTCGTGCACCAACTATTATCTGTCATCTTGAATGTTTAGCCCAGACAAGGACTTACCAATTCAAATGATTAGTAATCATGTATATGATTATAGTTAAATGCGCTGACATTGAATAATTATGGTATCCCGTTAGTTAGTTAGTTAGTTAGTTAGTTAGTTAGTTAGTTAGGTAGTTAGTTAGTTAGTTAGGTAGTTAGTTAGTCAGTCAGTCAGTCAGTCAGTCAGTCAGTCAGTCAGTCAGTCAGTCAGTCAGTTAGTTAGTTAGTTAGTTAGTTAGTTAGTTAGATAGTTAGGTAGTTAGTTAGTTAGTTAGTTTAGTTAGTTAGTTAGTTAGTTAGTTAGTTAGCTAGTTAATTAGTTAGTCAGTTAGTTAGTTAGTTAGTTATTTAGTTAGTTAGTTAGTTAGATAGTTAGTTAGTTAGTTAGTTAGTTAGTCAGTTACTCAGTTAGTTGGTTAGTTAGTTAGTTAGTTAGTTAGTTAGTTGGTTAGTTAGTTAGTTAGTTAGTTGGTTGGTTGGTTGGTTGGGTGGTTGGTTAGTTAGTTAGTTAGATGGTTGGTTGGTTGGTTGTTTAGTTAGTTAGTTGGTTGGTTCGTTGGTTGGTTGGTTGGTTGGTTGGTTAGTTAGTTATTTAGTTAGTTAGTTGGTTGGTTGTTTGGTTGGTTGGTTTGTTAGTTAGGAGTTCTGGACAGGTCTTGGGCCTCGTGGCTGGGTTGCAGGCTGTAGCTTGCCGTTCCGGTTCGGTCTCTTGTTGGGTTGGGTTTTCCGTGGCTTCTGCTGCTTTCTTTCGTATTACATCTTGCTGCTTCTCTGTGGTCTTTTCCGTGGTTTCTGCTGGTTTTGTTTTGGATTAATTCCATTTCAGCTTTTAGCAGTTCTCTCTCTCTCTCTCTCTCTCTCTCTCTCTCTCTCTCTCTCTCTCTCTCTCTCTCTCTCTCTCTCTCTCTCCCTCTCTCCCTCTCTCTCTCTCTGATTTAATGGTTTGTAGGATTTCTTCGTTCTCCTTCTGTATCAGTACCATATGTTCAACTTCTTGCGTGATGATTTGCTGGATCTTTTTTTATTTTCGCCATGGAAAATAAGGGTTTCATAGAAGCTATATCGAGTCAGTCCTGATGTACGAAAGCTAATCACAGACATTTAACAGACAAGTGGACAATTATGTGGAGGCTACAGATATATGGTTTGTTAGTCGAATAATGAGAACACCGGGGACGGATAAACAACAATTTGATAATAGTTACTCCCACAATAAAACCAAGACAGTCCACATTTTTGGGCACATCATGAGAAGAGGGTTTGAACACAGGACTACTGAAAAGGTAGGCGAGTGTCTGTAGGGACGGCGAAACTGTTGCTAGCTGTACGACCATCGCTGCAGGCTAAAGTAATATCAGTGACAAATGTAAGGTTGGCTGGGCAAATCGCTATGTTAGATATCTGTTTATTTGAGACTGAGAGTGAGACCTGCTGAGATCTGCAATCTGTTGTCTACATGAAAGAGAATTACCGTGCAACAAATATTCTCTATCATCGCGCATGGCAGGCTACAGAATTGGCATATCAGTTGAAATGATCAGCGTGCATGTGGGTGCATAATATCAAATGTGCTTACATGGCATGGCGATTATATTCTAGGAAAATAAAACAGTGAATGCCCTCAACACCAGATGCAAACATGGCTATATATGTGTGTGTGTGTGTGTGTGTGTGTGTGTGTGTGTGTGTGTGTGTGTGTGTGTGTGTGTGTGTGTGCCCGCGCGTGTGTACGGGCTTATACTTAAAACCATAAATACATTTTTGTGTGTGGTGAAAATATTCTGAAATAGTAAAGTACAAATGTGTCATTTTTCGATGTAGTCACCACTGCATTCAATGAAAGTACTCCAGCGCCGATAAGGCGCTTGGCTTCCTATAGAAATAAATTCCACGCATCACTTGGTGTGCATCTTCACAGAAGTCTTGCCGTTGTGAAACGTCCTACTACAAGGACACACTTCCTAGACTTGCAAGCATCCATCACCATACTGAAACTTCTTTGTTCCATATTTGTCTCCGCACCAAGGCCTTCTTCTGTCGGAACTACGTCAAATGGATACAATGAAAACACCAGGACATAAATACAGTATGTGATTTTAGGAGCCGAGGTAGCGGATGGATAGAACACTTGCCTGTTGAGCGGTGGTCATGGCGTCGAATCCCCGTCGATATATATTTAAAAAGTTTACTTGGATCCTGGATCATCTCAGTCCCACATAAACTCAAGTAAAAGATCCATTGGCACGCCTCATGGCGCACTAGACATGCAGTGGCACGCCTCATGGCACACTAGACATGCAGTGGTAGACCAGTATTGTATACACTACCCAGCTCTCGGAGTGTCATGTCGATAGGATCACACTGGTCGACTTTACTTGCCGAGACATTTCTGGGCACCCATTAAAGATGTGCCGACCTAGGAATCCGTGTCTAGTTTAAGACTTCGAATCCACCAACCTACAATGGGTACACTCACATAGAGCAACATACTATTGATGACATCAGCAGTCGAGGTACACTCACATAGAGCAACATACTATTGATGACATCAGCAGTCGAGGAACACTCACATAGAGCAACATACTATTGATGACATCAACAGTCGAGGTACACTCACATAGAGCAACATACTATTGATGACATCAGCAGTCGAGGTACACTCACATAGAGCAACATACTATTGATGACATCAGCAGTCGAGGTACACTCACATAGAGCAACATACTATTGATGACGTCAGCAGTCGAGGTACACTCACATAGAGCAACATACTATTGATGACATCAGCAGTCGAGGTACACTCACATAGAGCAACATACTATTGATGACATCAGCAGTCGAGGTACACTCACATAGAGCAACATACTATTGATGACATCAGCAGTCGAGGTACACTCACATAGAGCAACATACTATTGATGACATCAGCAGTCGAGGTACACTCACATAGAGCAACATACTATTGATGACGTCAGCAGTCGAGGTACACTCACATAGAGCAACGTACTATTGATGACATTATCAGTCGAGGTACACTCACATAGAGCAACATACTATTGATGACATCAGCAGTCGAGGTACACTCACATAGAGCAACATACTATTGATGACATCAGCAGTCGAGGTACACTCACATAGAGCAACATACTATTGATGACATCAGCAGTCGAGGTACACTCACATAGAGCAACATACTATTGATGACATCAGCAGTCGAGGTACACTCACATAGAGCAACATACTATTGATGACATCAGCAGTCGAGGTACACTCACATAGAGCAACATACTATTGATGACATCAGCAGTCGAGGTACACTCACATAGAGCAACATACTATTGATGACATCAGCAGTCGAGGTACACTCACATAGAGCAACATACTATTGATGACGTCAGCAGTCGAGGTACACTCACATAGAGCAACGTACTATTGATGACATCATCAGTCGAGGTACACTCACATAGAGCAACATACTACTAATACTATTGATGACATCAGCAGTCGAGGTACACTCACATAGAGCAACATACTTTTGATGACGTCAGCAGTCGAGGTACACTCAGATAGAGCAACATACTATTGATTACATCAGCAGTCGAGGTACACTCACATAGAGCAACATACTATTGATTACATCAGCAGTCGAGGTAAACTCACATAGAGCAACATACTACTAATACTATTGATCACATCAGCAGTCGAGGTACACTCACATAGAGCAACATACTACTAATACTATTGATGACATCAGCAGTCGAGGTACACTCAAATAGAGCAACATACTACTAATACTATTGATGACATCAACAGTCGAGGTACACTCACATAGAGAAACATACTACTAATACTATTGATGACATCAACAGTCGAGGTACACTCACATAGAGCAACATACTAATAATACTATTGATGACATCAGCAGTCGAGGTACACTCACATAGAGCAACATACTACTAATACTATTGATGACATCAGCAGTCGAGGTACACTCACATAGAGCAACATACTACTAATACTATTGATGACATCAACAGTCGAGGTAGACTCACATAGAACAACATACTACTAATACTATTGATGACATCAACAGTCGAGGTACACTCACATAGAACAACATACTACTAATACTATTGATGACATCAACAGTCGATGTACACTCACATAGAACAACATACTACTAGTACTATTGATGACATCAGCAGTCGAGGTACACTCACATAGAACAACATACTACTAATACTATAGATGACATCAACAGTCGAGGTACACTCACATAGAACAACATACTACTAATACTATTGATGACATCAGCAGTCGAGGTACACTCAAATAGAACAACATACTACTAATACTATTGATGACATCAGCAGTCGAGGTACACTCACATAGAACAACATACTACTAATACTATTGATGACATCAGCAGTCGAGGTACACTCACATAGAGCACATACTACTAATACTATTGATGACGTCAGCAGTCGAGGTACACTCACATAGAGCAACATACTATTGATGACGTCAGCAGTCGAGGTACACTCACATAGAACAACATACTACTAATACTATTGATGACATCAGCAGTCGAGGTACACTCACATAGAGCAACATACTATTGATGACATCAGCAGTCGAGGTACACTCACATAGAGCAACATACTATTGATGACGTCAGCAGTCGAGGTACACTCACATAGAGCAACGTACTATTGATGATATCATCAGTCGAGGTACACTCACATAGAGCAACATACTACTAATACTATTGATGACATCAGCAGTCGAGGTACACTCACATAGAGCAACATACTATTGATGACGTCAGCAGTCGAGGTACACTCACATAGAGCAACATACTATTGATTACATCAGCAGTCGAGGTACACTCACATAGAGCAACATACTATTGATTACATCAGCAGTCGAGGTAAACTCACATAGAGCAACATACTACTAATACTATTGATCACATCAGCAGTCGAGGTACACTCACATAGAGCAACATACTACTAATACTATTGATGACATCAGCAGTCGAGGTACACTCACATAGAGCAACATACTACTAATACTATTGATGACATCAACAGTCGAGGTACACTCACATAGAGCAACATACTACTAATACTATTGATGACATCAACAGTCGAGGTACACTCACATAGAGCAACATACTACTAATACTATTGATGACATCAGCAGTCGAGGTACACTCACATAGAGCAACATACTACTAATACTATTGATGACATCAGCAGTCGAGGTACACTCACATAGAGCAACATACTACTAATACTATTGATGACATCAACAGTCGAGGTAGACTCACATAGAACAACATACTACTAATACTATTGATGACATCAACAGTCGAGGTACACTCACATAGAACAACATACTACTAATACTATTGATGACATCAACAGTCGAGGTACACTCACATAGAACAACATACTACTAATACTATTGATGACATCAGCAGTCGAGGTACACTCACATAGAACAACATACTACTAATACTATTGATGACATCAACAGTCGAGGTACACTCACATAGAACAACATACTACTAATACTATTGATGACATCAGCAGTCGAGGTACACTCAAATAGAACAACATACTACTAATACTATTGATGACATCAGCAGTCGAGGTACACTCACATAGAACAACATACTACTAATACTGTTGATGACATCAGCAGTCGAGGTACACTCACATAGAGCAACATACTACTAATACTATTGATGACGTCAGCAGTCGAGGTACACTCACATAGAGCAACATACTATTGATGACGTCAGCAGTCGAGGTACACTCACATAGAGCAACATACTACTAATACTATTGATGACATCAGCAGTCGAGGTACACTCACATAGAGCAACATACTATTGATGACGTCAGCAGTCGAGGTACACTCACATAGAGCAACATACTATTGACGACGTCAGCAGTCGAGGTACACTCACATAGAGCAACATACTATTGATGACATCAGCAGTCGAGGTACACTCACATAGAGCAACATACTATTGATGACGTCAGCAGTCGAGGTACACTCACATAGAGCAACATACTATTGACGACGTCAGCAGTCGAGGTACACTCACATAGAGCAACATACTATTGATGACGTCAGCAGTCGAGGTACACTCACATAGAGCAACATACTATTGACGACGTCAGCAGTCGAGGTACACTCACATAGAGCAACATACTATTGATGACATCAGCAGTCGAGGTACACTCACATAGAGCAACATACTATTGATGACGTCAGCAGTCGAGGTACACTCACATAGAACAACATACTACTAATACTATTGATGACATCAGCAGTCGAGGTACACTCACATAGAGCAACATACTATTGATGACATCAGCAGTCGAGGTACACTCACATAGAGCAACATACTATTGATGACATCAGCAGTGGAGGTACACTCACATAGAGCAACATACTATTCATGACATCAGCAGTCGAGGTACACTCACATAGAGCAACATACTATTGATGACATCAGCAGTCGAGGTACACTCACATAGAGCAACATATTATTGATGACATCAGCAGTCGAGGTACACTCACATAGAGCAACATACTATTGATGACATCAGCAGTCGAGGTAAATTCACATAGAGCAACATACTATTGATGACATCAGCAGTGGAGGTACACTCACATAGAGCAACATACTATTGATGACATCAGCAGTCGAGGTACACTCACATAGAGCAACATACTATTGATGACATCAGCAGTCGAGGTACACTCACATAGAGCAACATACAATTGATTACATCAGCAGTCGAGGTACACTCACATAGAGCAACATACTATTGATGACATCAGCAGTTGAGGTACACTCACATAGAGCAACATACTATTGATTACATCAGCAGTCGAGGTACACTCACATAGAGCAACATACTATTGATGACATCAGCAGTCGAGGTACACTCACATAGAGCAACATACTATTGATGACATCAGCAGTCGATGTACACTCACATAGAGCAACATACTATTGATGACATCAGCAGTCGAGGTACACTCACATAGAGCAACATACTATTGATGACATCAGCAGTCGAGGTACACTAACATAGAGCAACATACTACTAATACTATTGATGACATCAGCAGTCGAGGTACACTCACATAGAGCAACATACTATTGATGGCGTCAGCAGTCGAGGTACACTCACATTGAGCAACATACTATTGATTACGTCAGCAGTCGAGGTACACTCACATAGAGCAACATACTATTGATGACATCAGCAGTCGAGGTACACTCACATAGAGCAACATACTATTGATGACATCAGCAGTCGAGGTACACTCACATAGAACAACATACTATTGATGACATCAGCAGTCGAGGTACACTCACATAGAGCAACATACTATTGATGACATCAGCAGTCGAGTGCCGATTGATCATAGATATGTGGCTAGCACCATGTACCTAACACGCCTCAATGCGCGATAAATCAACGCAATATTTTGGAAACCGTTTGTTGTACTGTATATCTTGTCTAGTGTAATCTATGTTTTCATTGTTTGTTGTACTGTATAACTTGTCTAGTGTAATCTATGTTTTCATTGTTTGTTGTACTGTATAACTTGTCTAGTGTAATCTATGTTTTCATTGTTTGTTGTACTGTATAACTTGTCTAGTGTAATCTATGTTTTCATTGTTTGTTGTACTGTATAACTTGTCTAGTGTAATCTATGTTTTCATTGTTTGTTGTACTGTATACCTTGTCTAGTGTAATCGATGTTTTAATTGTTTGTTGTACTGTATAACTTGTTTAGTGTAATCTATGTTTTCATTGTTTGTTGTACTATATAACTTGTCTAGTGTAATCTATGTTTTCATTGTTTGTTGTACTGTATAACTTGTCTAGTGTAATCTCTGTTTTCATTGTTTGTTGTACTGTATAACTTGTCTAGTGTAATCTATGTTTTCATTGATTCAGAATAATTGTCAACGCCAGCTGTGGATGTTTTTTGCATTTGGTCACATTTTGTCATTGAAGTCACCGAAGTCTGGTAAACAAGGACCGCATTGACTGTAAATTAACATTGCAATGTTATCTAACCGTCTGCACATTAACTTGTAATTACAACACGTGACTCTATGTTTAATTTCACCAAGTCTGTCAAAGGATTGCAAGGAAGACAAAACAAGACGAAGCGATAGTCCATCTGAAGGGTGATCGACAACAGACAACACAAGACGACGAGATAGTCCATCTGCCGGGTGATCAACAACAGACAACACAAGACGACGAGATAGTCCATCTGCCGGGTGATCAACAGCAGACAACACAAGACGACGAGATAGTCCATCTGCCGGGTGATCAACAACAGACAACGCAAGACGACGAGATAGTCCATCTTTCGGGTGATCAACAACAGACAACGCAAGACGACGAGATAGTCCATCTGCCGGGTGATCAACAACAGACAACACTAGCATGCTGACAGGGGGAATCTGATTGCCAATAAGTGCACCAAGCTGCAAACTGTGACCGTGATCACCAACATGGAAGCTGTATAATGGAAATATGGCACCGATACTAAAGATGGTGAAACTGTTAGAAACAGTGAGATAGAGGGAAAGAGATAGGCTGGTGATGAGAGCAAATGATTTCCAGACAGGTAGCCAATATGTATTCATGTCACTGTAGCAGAATAGGCTACCATGCTGCTAACAGCATATTCTCCTGTACTCGCATCTCAATACACCACACTAACATTCTCTCCGTAGACCAACATACATGTATAGTCTCTATATAGAAGAACGGAAACGGACAATCTGTCCAGCATGTTTATGGCTTATGTGGACATGTATGTAGCGTGGTTCTTGGTTGTTCTAGTTTCCGACAGACAGTCCTGTATGCTGAATATTTTACACACCACTCCAAGAGACGCAAGTAGTTAGACCTCCTTCCATGGTGCCACAACCGTTCTCGTTACAATGATATCCTCCATAAACAAACTTCACCGTCTCCCTGGCGAAGGTATTAACAGCTTCTATAAACAGTAATCCTGTTTATTCTCGTGAGTAACGCAGCTGCGCCCGAACCGGCAGCGGTTCGAGCCGCGCTGGTAACTTACGGGGGTATGTGAGCCGGTCGCTTAGAAAGCAATGGCACACTATTGAGCGTAATCTTGCTTAGTACGTCAACAACAGCTGAAAAATGCTGATGTTGACTGTAACGTCCTGTAAGGGATATTCAACATAAACAAATATAAACTGTCATTGGTCTATACAAATATGTGACTGGCACCATGTACCCAGCGGGCCCCAAGATGTGGACCAAAGCCCGTCAGGTGATTTACGACCACTGGGAACTACCCAAGATAATGGGTTGACCTATCCGTGTGTGTAGTTATTTACCACCACTGGGAACTACCCAAGATAATGGGCTGACCTATCCGTGTGTGTAGTTATTTACCACCACTGGGAACTACCAAAGACAATTGACATCTTTTTATAGGTCAGAATGTTTTGCATCTTGCTAAACGCTACTTTCGCCATGGCGATTCTTGTTCTAATCTCTTCAAGTCATCTCCCATCAGATGTTTTGACTGTTCTGAGATAATTGTATCGATTCACTTGTTGAAGAATATTCCCATTTACTTGTATATTACATTGTGATACTTCGTTCTTCATAGTGACGACCATAACCTGTGTCTTCTTACAATTTAATTCCAACCCCAGCTGCTCACTGTGTACAACAACCGCATCTGCTAATTGTTGCAGATCCTGTGCATTGTCTACAATCAATACTGTTTCATCTGCATATCTAATGTTATTGATGTTTCTTCCTCCAATGCTAATTCCATTTATATCTTCTACATTTCTGAAAATAGTTTCACTATATAAGGAAAAAAAGATCTTCAGGTTGCATTTTCTTCCTCACTCTTTGCATGATAATTCGTAACAAAATCTTTGTGATGTGACTCATTATACTAATTGTTCTATGTTGATCACATTCCAAGGTTCCTGATTTCTTTGGGATTGCAATAAATACAGAATTACATAATTCAGAAGGTATATCTCCAGTATCATATAATGTGTTCAGCTGTCTGGTGACTTGCTCTAATCCAAATTCTTCTAAAGCTTTAATGATTTCTGTTGTGATGTTATCTGCAACGGAGGCAGTGCCAGCTTTCATATGCTTAAGAACATTTTGAACCTCCATCTTTAAAATTACTGGTCCTTCATTATTAAATCTAATATCATACTGTTCCTCTCTGTTATCAGTATACAGGTTTTTCACATAATCTGTCCATACATGAATAATCTGATCTTTTCCTATTATGGTTTTTCTGTTAGCGCCGAACGTTGGGCGGCGCTTACCAAACCCGACACCCCACATTGTGCCAACGGCTTTGGGCGGAAGAGCGCAATTGGGAGGGTACAAGCCTTACCCTGGTGCGAGGAAATGCAAGCTAAAGACAAAATTGTCATGGCAGGGCAGACCAGGCCCTAAGCCTTGGTTGGCGACTGGTCTAGGATCGAAGCTCCGACAGGCGGACAGTTAGAGCATTGCTTTGCTGATCCGGCAGCTTCTGCAGCTTGTCTTGTTCCAGATGTAGGGGTGTTACCTTTCCTCTGGAGTGAACTAGGCAGGCCGAGAGAGGGATCATGCTGCATGGGCAACACATGATCTCTATATTTTAGCCCAGGCTTTGTGCTATGGAGAGGCAATAACTCCATCCCTGGTCTTAACTGGTCTCGGAATCAAAGCGAGAGGCAACTGTTACGGGTTATAAGTCCTTGTCAGTTGGCGTTGACATGGGGCGCCACGCGTTAATCAGCTACCGCCCGCCTCAAGCTGGGCAGCCCCCAGCCAATTGGGTGCTGATCCGCCACAGCCTGCATGCTTCAATGGGTGCTTGGGGCTAGGACAAAATCTGTATCGCAGGCTGTAAAACCAATGCACCAGGTACAAACAAAAATAAAAATAGAAACCTCAAGCTACGGCTTGCAACCTGGAACGTGAGAACCATGTGTCCAGGATTTTCCACTGACTTGACCAATATTGACGATGTGAGAAAAACGGCTGTGATTGATGCCGAACTCAATCGTCTTAACATTGATATTGCTGGCCTGCAGGAGACTCGCCTCGCTGAGGAAGGGTCACTCAGGGAAAACAACTACACCTTTTTCTGGAAGGGTAGAGGGCAGGCAGAAAAAAGGCAACACGGTGTGGGCTTTGCAGTGAAGAATTCGCTACTGGGAATGATTGAAATTCCAGCAGGAGGAAATGAAAGACTATTGTCCCTGCGCTTGGCAACCTCTTGTGGGTTTGCCAAAATTATTACTGCATATGCACCGACACTCGATTCCTCTGATGATGTGAAGGATTTGTTCTATGAGGAGTTAGACTCCGTGATCAAGGCAGTTCCAAAATCTGACTACATTTATATGCTCGGTGATTTCAATGCTCGTGTGGGCAAGGACTCGAGTTCATGGCCAGTGTGCCTTGGAAAATACAACATCGGTCGCATGAATGAAAATGGGCAAAGGCTGCTGGAGCATTGCACCAGTAATAACCTATGTATTACAAACTCTTTTTTTAAAACAAAAGAGATGCATAAGCTCACATGGAAACATCCAAGATCCGGCCATTGGCACCAGCTGGACTTCATCATCACACGGAGACAACATCTGAACCATATATCATTGACTCGTAGTTACCACAGTGCTGACTGTGATACGGATCATTCTTTGGTTGTTGCAAGGGTTAGACTGAGACCAAAGAGAATCTACACAGCTAAACACAAATCTAGCCCCAGGATTAATATTATTACCACTCATGATCCTGAAACGTGCTTTCAGTTTCAACAGCAACTTGAAGACGCTTTCACTGATACACCAGAAAATTGTACAGTAAATGAAAAGTGGGGTCAAATTAAGGAAACTCTTTATAAAACTGCCGTAGGGGTTTACGGCACTGTGGATCATAAGAGGCAGGACTGGTTTGCGGCCAACAGCGAGACTCTGCAGCCCTTGATTGATAAGAAGAAGAAAGCTCTCTTAAGAAACAAGGAAAGACCAACGCGTAACACTCTGAGTGAGCTAAGGCAAGCTAGGAAGGATGTGCAAAAGGCTGCCAGGCAGTGTGCAAATGATTATTGGATCAAGTTATGTGAGTCCATTCAAATCGCAAGTGATAAGGGAGACATAAGAAGCATGTATGAAGGAATAAAGAAAGCCTGTGGTCCAGTGATCAAAAGAAGTGCACCATTGAAAACCTTGACTGGAGAAATCATCACTGACAAGAAACGGCAGATGGACAGATGGGTAGAGCACTATTTGGAGCTTTACTCAAGTGAGACCAAACTAGCGGATGATGCCCTAAACGCCAAAGAGGCTCTACCAACTCTTGACCACCTGGACACACTTCCCACCATAACAGAAGTTAAGTGTGCTATAAATGAACTTGCATCTGGCAAGGCTCCAGGTAAGGATGGGATTCCAATAGAGGTTATCAGGTGTGGGCAAGACACACTCACTATACAGATCCACCAGCTAATAGAGCTATGCTGGCGTGAAGGACAAGTCCCACAGGATTTCAAAGATTCAAGCATCATAACACTGTACAAGAACAAGGGCGATATAGGGGTATCTCACTTCTGTGTATTGTTGGAAAAGTATTTGCCAGAATTGTTCTGCGCAGACTTCAAGTCCTAGGAGATCAAGTCTACCCCGAATCACAGTGTGGCTTTCGACAGAACCGGTCTACCACTGATATGATATTCTCATTGCGACAAATGCAAGAAAAATGCCGTGAACAGAATCAACCACTGTTTATTGCCTTCATCGACCTCACAAATGCATTTGATTTGGTCAGTCGTGAGGGTAGCGGGGTAGGGGTATCCCCTATCAAAGGAGAAGTAAGGCGCCTCCTTCCCTCCGCTAGCCTACGGGACACCCTTGGGCAAGGTGGAGTACCCGTTTAGCCCCCCGATCAGGGTTACGTGAAGCCATGTGTGCAGGTGGTGGATGAAGATGGAGAGCAGCCGACAGATAGTTGTAGGTTATGGTCTACACCTTCACGACGGTAGGCAGAGGATCTCCTTTTTTGAGGAGACAATGGCTACGGTCACTGACCAGTATGGTCACTGCTGGGAAGGAAAGCAATGGCAAACTACCTTCTTTACACATGCCAAGAAAATCATGTTGTGTTCACTTATCGATAATCAGAGAAACGGCGTAAATGGGTGCTCCATAGGAGCAGCCTCGCCCGGTAGGGATAGTCATGCGCACCAGGTGACTCCAGACCGTCAACAGGCTACTAGGTGCAAAAGATTAATATCATTGAAAGTAGGAACTTGGAATGTTAGAACAATGAATGCAGATGGAAAGTTGGAGGACATCAAAAAAGAAATGGAGAGAGAGAAGATTAACATATTAGGAATATCGGAAACGAGATGGAGAGGAGCAGGGATAAGGACAGGAGAGGATTGTAAGATTATTTACTCGGGGGGAGAAGAACAGCAAAGAGGTGTAGCCATTATATTAGATAAGCAAACATCAAATTCTGTCAAAGGATATTGGGCTGTGTCAGACAGAGTTCTATTAGTAAAATTAAACGGAAGACCTTTTAAAATAAATGTAATTCAAGTATATGCCCCAACAAGTGAAAGCAGTGAAGAAAGTATAGAGGAATTTTATAATGACATGGAGTCTGCTTTGAAGAACTGTAAAAAATCAGAAATAAATATCATAATGGGTGATTTCAACGCAAAAATAGGAAAGCAAAGCGATGGATACAGTGTAGGCAACCATGGTTTGGGAGAGAGAAATGAAAGAGGTTACAGACTTGTAGAATGGGCAAAAGAACAAGAATTGGTGGTAGGAAACACCTGGTTTAAACAACATCCTAGAAGATTATGGACATGGAGGAGTCCAGACAGCAGGATTAAAAACCAGATAGATTACATCCTGATAAGCAAAAGGTTTCGAAATGCATTAACAGTTGTAAAAACAGTTCCAAATGCAGACTGTTACAGTGATCACAGATTAATTACTGGCACATTGAGGGTAAAGTTAAAGAAAGTCAAGTATACAGCAGGAAACCCTAAATATGACTTGTGCAAATTGAAAACTGACAAAGAAATACAAGATAATTTTAACATAGAAGTAAAGAACAAATTTGATTTATTGTCTGATCTAGAGATCCTATTTCAAGATGTAGATGATCAATGGGAAATGCTGAAGAATTCAATCAGTTGTGCAGCAGAAAAAACTATTCCAAAAGTAAAGAAAGTTGGCCGTAAGACATGGATGACTGAAGAAATTTTACAACTAATGGAAACAAGAAGACAGAACAAAAATAATCCTGCCAAATATGAAGAAATTCACAGAAAAGTCAGAACCTTATGTAAGGAGGCTAAAGAAACATGGCTTGAGAAAAATTGCAGAGAAATTGAAAAACAACACAACAGTAAAAATGCGAAACTAATGCACAAAAGAATTCAGGAGATTACTAATCAAAGAACACGTACATCAGCAGGCTGCCTAAAGACAAAAGATGGAAGCGTCATAATAGAAAAAGATCAGATTTTACATGTATGGTCAGATTACGTGAAAAACCTTTATGACGATAGCAGAGACGAACAATATATTGTTCAAAATAACAATGAAGGGCCAGAAATTTTGAAGATGGAGGTTCAGAATGCTCTTAATCATATGAAATCTGGCAAAACCCCCGGTCCAGACAGCGTCACAACAGAAATGATTAATGCTTTAGAAGAATATGGAATAGATAAAGTTACCAGTCTGCTTAATACAATATATGATACTGGAAACATACCTCATGAGTTATGTAATTCTGTATTTATTGCAATCCCAAAGAAATCAGGAGCCTTGGAATGTGATCAACATCGAACAATTAGTATAATGAGTCACATCACGAAGATTTTGCTAAGAATTATCATGCAAAGAGTTAGGAGGAAAATACAACCTGAAATAGGAGAAGAACAATGTGGGTTTGTAGTAGGCAAGGGTACAGTAAATGCTGTGTATATACTGAGAACCGTAATCGAACGTTCTATAGAAGTAAACAAAGATCTACACCTTTGCTTCATTAACTACACAAAGGCTTTTGATAAAGTGAGACATGTCAACATGATAAGGATGCTTGAAGATCTACAAATTGATGGGAAAGACCTTAGACTTGTAAAAAACATATATTGGAAACAACAAGCTGCCATAAGAGTTGATAATGAAGTAAGCCAATTTCAGCCTATTAAGAGAGGTGTGAGACAGGGATGTGTAATGTCTCCAGATCTGTTTTCCCTGTACAGTGAAAATATTTTCAGAAATATTGAAAATATGGAAGGAATCAACATTGGGGGACGATGCATCAATAACATTAGATATGCAGATGATACAGTCTTGATTGCAGACAATGAACAGGACCTGCAAAATTTAGTAGATGCATTTGTTACACACAGTGAACAACTAGGGTTAGAATTAAATTGTAAAAAGACACAGATTATGGTCGTCACTAAGAAGAACGAAATACCACAGTGTAATATACAAGTAAATGGGAATATTCTTCAACAAGTGAATAGGTACAATTACCTCGGAACAGTAATAACATCTGATGGGAGATGCCTTGAAGAGATTAGAACAAGAATCGCCATGGCAAAAGTAGCCTTTAGCAAGATGAAAAACATACTGACCAATAAAAAGATGTCAATTGAAACGAGAAAAAGAGTGTTGAGATGCTACATAGAACCTGTACTTTTATATGGATGTGAAGCTTGGACAATGAGCAGCCAGGCTGAAAAACATCTGATGGCTGTAGAAATGTGGTTTCTGAGGAAAATGCAAAGAATACCATGGACAGCCAGAAAGACCAATGAACAAGTCCTTCAAGAAACAAATGAAGATCGTAAACTGATCAGAGACATTAGACGTAGACAGTCACAATTTTTTGGGCATGTTATGAGAAGAAATGATTTGGAGAACTTGGTGACAACTGGTAAGATCAAGGGGAACAGACCAAGGGGAAGACCTAGAAACAAGTATCTGGATGGCTTGGCCTTGTGGCATGGTCGAGACAAAAACACGGAACTGATCCACGACTCTGTTGATCGAGTGAGATGGCAGAACATGACCGCCCACGCTTACCGGCATGGCACATGATGGATGGATGGAGGGTCTGTTCAAGGCACTAAAGAAGATTGGCTGCCCACCAACTCTTCTGTCCATTGTGGAATCGTTCCACACAGGCATGAAGGGTATAATCAAGTTTGATGGTGCAACTTCTGAAGAATTTGAAATCAAGAGTGGAGTTAAGCAAGGTTGTGTACTAGCTCCCACCCTCTTTGGAATATACTTTTCACTTCTACTGAAATATGCATTTCGTGATCAGGATGGTGGTATATACATTCACTCACGCTCAGATGGCGGCCTCTACAATGCTCAGAGATTGAAGGCTAAGACCAAAATTAGGAGGGTACTGATCAGAGAGTTGCTTTTTGCAGATGATGCTGCAGTTACGACCCACTCTGAGGAAGAATTGCAATGTCTACTATCTGCATTCTCCAATGCTTGTTCTGAATTTGGTTTAACAATTAGCAAAAAGAAGACACAGATTATGTCACAAGGTGCACATGGGGTACCATCAATCTTTATTGACAACGCTGAACTAGAGATAGAAGACCATTTTACATATCTAGGATCAGTGGTTAATAGCAAATTATCCATAGATCAGGAAATCAACATCCGGATTGGTAAGGCAGCAACAACAATGAACAGGTTAAGAAAAAGAGTCTGGTAGAACAGGAAGCTTACTGCCAAAACAAAAGTCCTTGTCTATCAAGCCTGTGTCCTTAGTACTCTTCTCTATGGCATTGAAACCTGGACAACTTACTCACAACAAGAGAACAATTTAAACAGCTTTCATATGCGGTGCTTGCGAAGAATTCTTGGTATTAAGTGGCAAGACAAAATCACAAATACTGAAGTATTGGAAAGATCAGGTTGTGTGACAGTTTATTCCATGCTTAGTCTTCGTAGACTTAGATGGATAGGACATCTTAGGAGGATAGATGATGGTAGAATACCAAAGGATATATTTTTTGGTGAATTACAGATGGGTAAGAGATCTCAGGGTCGGCCTCTACTACGATACAAAGATGTGTGTAAGCGGGACATGATTGATACAGGCATTGATAATGCACATTGGGAGCAAGTCGCCGCTGAACGTGTTGCATGGAGGGCAAATACCAGAAATGGAATAAAGTCAAAGGAGAAAATTATTGCAGAAAAGTCACACACCAAGCGTTTGAGACGTAAGATGGTGCATGATGGTGGAAATGACCACGTGTTCAGATGCACCCACTGTGAACGGACATTTACAGCGCAAATTGGCCTTATCAGTCACACTCGCTACCACCATAGTTAAAAGTTATTATGCCTTTTTAAAGCACAAACTATCGTCTGTCAAGACGGCAAGGTGCCAATGGAATGGAATGATGTACTTGCTCTTTTATTAGTAAGTTCCTGAATTCTTTTGTGCACTAATTTGGTATTTTGACTGTTGTGTTGTTTTTCAATTTCTAAGCAATTTTCCTCAAGCCGTGATTCTTTTGCCTTCCTACATAATATTCTGACTTGTCTGTGAATTTCTTCATATTTGACAGGATTATTTTTGTTGAGTCTTCTTGTTTCCATTAGGTGTAAAATTTCTTCAGTCATTCATCTCTTACGACCCACCTTCTTTAATTTTGGAATAATTGTTTCAGCCAAACTGATTGAATTCTTTAATATTTCCCATTGATCATTCACATCCTGGAATAATATCTCTAGATCAGACAATATATTAAATACGTTCTGTACTTCTATGTTGAATTTGTTTTGTATTTCCTTGTCATTACTCAATGTACACAAATCATATTTAGTGTTTCCTGTTATATATTTGACTTTCTTCAGCTTTATCCTCAATGATCATGTAAGTAGTCTGTGGTCACTATAACAATCAGCACTGGGAATTGTTTTTGCTACTGTTAGTGCGTTTCTAAATCTTCTGCTAATCAGAATGTAGTCAATCTGGTTTCTGATCCTGCTATCAGGACTCCTCCATGTCCATAATCTTCTAGGGTGTTGCTTAAACCAGGTGTTTCCTACAGTCATTTCCTTTTCTTTTGCCCACTCTACTAGTCTGTATCCTCTTTCATTTCTCTCTCCTAAACCATAGTTTCCTACTGTGTATCTATCACCTTGATTTCCTACTTTGCATTGAAGTCTCCTATTATGATGTTGTCAACGTGTCATAAATAGGGATAGAGAAACTCGGGTTCAGACAGGTAGAATAGTGCGAGCACAGATGAGACAGAACTCTAAGTTCGATTATCGTCGTTATACTTTATTACAATGTCTGTCTTCTGGCGAATAATCTTCTCGCACAATGGTTATAATATTACATACAAATTCATTATACGAAGCATTCAAATATCTATACACAACATCTCAACTTTGTCTATAGCTAATATCTTTAGGATTTAAGTAAAGTCTGTCCATGTGTCTCCCGCTAGAAGCTACACCCTCTTCCGTCAATGTCCAGTGGCCGTCTGCCACCAAACAAATATCTCTCGGCTGCCCTCAAAATTTCATCCACCACCTGCCTTCCGTGGTTTCATTTGAACACTTCCAATAAACGAACACGAAATAACATCACATAATCCACAGGAAAAACACTATCCACAGGATTTCCACAGGAAATCCACAAAGCAGAAAACACTATGTGTGTGTATATATATATCCGGTTAGAGGGGTAGGGGTATCCCCTATCGAAGGAGATTAGGACGCCTCTTTACCTCCATTAGTCTACGGGACACCCTTGGGCATGGTGGAGTATCCGTTTAGCCCCCCGATCAGGGTTACGTGAAGCCATGGAAGCAGGTGGTGGATGGAGTGTGAGAGCAGCCAACAGATTGTTGTTGGTTATGGTCTTGCACTCTGCGGCGATAGGCAGATGATCTCATCAGTAGACAATGGCTATGGCCACCGACTAGTACAGTCACGGCCCAGAAGGAAAGCAATGGCAAACTACCTTCTGAAAAACTTGCCAAGAAACCTTAATAACCATGAAAGAAAACATAATAAGAAAGAGATCTAGTAGCGAGATCCCCAGGCCAGGCAGATCAGATAACACTGGGGAAGAGTGTGACACAGGGACCAGTACTAGTAATCGTGATGACGGAGTTAATCCTGACTGTGTTACCAAGGAAATCCCCTGTGTCAGACTAAGAAACAGAGTGAGAATAGCAACGTGGAATGTGAGAAGTCTGTATGAGGGAAAGCTTAAAGTAGTATGTGATGAGATTGAGAGGTTAAACATTCAGATTTTAGGAATTAGTGAACATCGCTGGAGTGGCAAGGGACATTTTACAAATGAAAATGGAAGTCTTTTCATTTATTCTAGTAGAGACGTTGGAAGCCAGAGTGGTGTGGCATTTTGTTTAGATAAGACAACTGCAAATGCTTTAATGGGATATAATCCAGTTAGTGATAGAATCCTCACTATCAGACATAAACGCCGTCCAAAAACACAACTCTTGTACAGATATATGCACCTATTTCAACAGCAGAGGAGGACGAAATTGAAGATTTTTACAACACACTGCAAGACACACTAAATAAGACTGGTCATAATGATATAGCAATAATAATGGGAGATTTTAATGCAAAAGTAGGTGCAGGAAGAGCTGAAAATGAGAGACACATTTTAGGAAAATTTGGATTGGGAAATAGAAATGATGCATATGACAAATTAATTGAATTTTGCACAGAAAATGAGTTCACGATAGCCAACACGCTTTTTAAACAGCATCCAAGAAGACTCTTCACATGGAAGTCTCCGGACAGTATTACCAAATATCAGATAGATTATATTTTAATACAAGTTATAGATATAGTTAGTTAGTTAGTTAGTTAGTTAGTTAGTTAGTTAGTTAGTTAGTAAGTTAGTTGGTTATTTAGTTAGTTAGTTAGTTAGTTTTAGTTAGTTAGTTAGTTAGTTAGTTAGTTAGGTAGTTAGTTAATTAGTTAGTTAGTTTAGTTAGTTAGTTAGTTAGTTTAGTTAGTTAGTTAGTTAGTTAGTTAGTTGGTTAGTCAGTCAGTCAGTCAGTCAGAAAGTTAGTCAGTCATTCAGTTAGTTAGTTAGCTAGTTAGTTAGTTAGTTAGTTAGTTAGTTAGTTAGTTATTTAGTTAGTTAGTTAGTTAGTTAGTTGTTAGTCAGTCAGTCAGTCAGAAAGTTAGTCAGTCAGTCAGTCAGTTAGTTGGTTAGCTAGTTAGTTAGTTAGTTAGTTAGTTAGTTCGTTAGTTAGTTAGTTAGTTAGTTAATTAGTTAGTTAGTTAGTTAGTTAGTTAGTTGGTTAGTTGGTTAGTTGGTTAGTTGGTTAGTTAGTTAGTTAGTTACTTAGTTAGTTAGTTAGTTAGTTAGTTAGTTGGTTGGTTAGTTAGTTAGTTAGTTAGTTAGTTAGTTATATCATCCCCATGGCACACGGAACTATCACAGAGAGAAATGATTACTCTCATAAGTTAGTTAGTTATTTAGTTGGTTAGTTGGTTAGTTGGTTAGTTGGTTATTTGGTTAGTTGGTTAGTTAGTTAGTTAGTTAGTTACTTAGTTAGTTAGTTAGTTAGTTAGTTAGTTCGTTAGTTAGTTAGATAGTTAGTTAGTTAATTAGTTAGTTAGTTAGTTAGTTAGTTAGTTAGTTAGTTAGTTGGTTAGTTGGTTAGTTGGTTAGTTGGTTAGTTAGTTAGTTAGTTAGTTAGTTAGTTAGTTAGTTAGTTAGTTATTTAGTTAGTTAGTTAGTTAGTTAGTTAGTTTTAGTTAGTTAGTTAGTTAGTTAGTTAGTTAGGTAGTTAGTTAATTAGTTAGTTAGATTAGTTAGTTAGTTAGTTAGTTAGTTTAGTTAGTTAGTTAGTTAGTTAGTTAGTTATTTGGTTAGTCAGTCAGTCAGTCAGTCAGAAAGTTAGTCAGTCATTCAGTTAGTTAGCTAGTTAGTTAGTTAGTTAGTTAGTTAGTTAGTTAGTTAGTTATTTAGTTAGTTAGTTAGTTAGTTAGTTTGTTAGTTAGTTAGTTAGTTGTTAGTCAGTCAGTCAGTCAGAAAGTTAGTCAGTCAGTCAGTCAGTTAGTTGGTTAGCTAGTTAGTTAGTTAGTTAGTTAGTTAGTTAATTAGTTAGTTAGTTAGTTAGTTAGTTAGTTGGTTAGTTGGTTAGTTGGTTAGTTGGTTAGTTGGTTAGTTGGTTAGTTAGTTAGTTAGTTACTTAGTTAGGTAGTTAGTTAGTTGGTTAGCAGACCGCATTGTGCAAGCTACTAAACGTAAACTTGCCAAGACATCAACAACAGCAATAAATGCTGGTGTTGACTGCAAATATACAACACTTGCAAGCCAGAATGGACGCTCTGAGATTAAGAGACGAATAACAATGTTAATCATGGGTGAATGGAGTGCAATGCACACCAAAACCAAAGACAACCAACATATTTATTTACTACAAAAGGTTATCAAAGAAGGCAACGTTAGCAACAAAGATAGTTACATCAGACCTAGTGTGCACATATCCGAATCTCACAAACTATGGTTAGTGAGATTTGTGAAGCTGATATTTGGCTTTCAAGATTTCATCCATGTTTGGTTTGGAATTGCAGCATCCAATCTAGAGAACTGCTTTCAAATGTCCATCAGTCAATCTCGTTCGACGTATTGAGTTCACATATTTCATTTTGCTTGCTCACAGGCGTAAGTTGTTCCAAACACTGGTACCATTTTTGTTCCATATCCTTTACAGGACATCACTGTCAACATCAGCATCTTTCAGTTGATTTTTGATTTCTTGGCAAGATTACGCTCATTAGTTTGCCATTGCTTTCTGAGCAACCGGCTCACATACCCCTAAGTTACCGTCGCGGAGAGAACCGCTACCAATTCTCGCTCACATCACGTTACTTACGAGAGTATACGGGATTACGGAGAAATTCGTGTAATCCCTAGACCAGGGAGACAGGCACTGATGCCATGCCAGCGGAAAATTGCTTCAGTTTCGGAAAATCAACATCAGCTAAGCAGCGGTAAAATTCAACAAGTTTTCCTTTCTGTGCTTCCCTTTCAACAAGTCATTTGCTTGAAAATTAGTGAGCTTCAACTTTAGTTCAACTGGCACATCATCAAGGTTACAATCAAACGGATTCTGGAACAGAAGAACGTCACTTTCAATTCTATCAAGATCTGAAAATCTCTCCAAACAAATACTTCTTCAAGTCACGAATAATTTTTTTTGGGAAAATGAAGTTTCACATCTTCGGCGATTGTAGCGCAAATCTCTTTAAAATAGTGAAAATGAAAAACGTTTTCTCCTTCCAGTTGTATTGCAAACAATGACAGCTTTCTCCGAAATCCTTTTGATGATTCTGTAGAGGACACAGACGAGATTATCCTTTCCCTGAAGTTTCAAACTCAGATTATTCATGTTTGATGTGATGTCGACCAAAGATGACAACTTTGACATCCAAGTAGGATCTGGCAGCTGTGGATCAGCTATATTGTTTTCAGTGAGGAAACCATCTATTTCGTTTCGGAGCTTGTAAAAACGAAATAGGACTTGATCGCATCTGAGCAACACTCATTGATGTGTGATAAAGCAAGTCACAGAAGTCAGAATCAATTTCTTCAAGAAACGCCTTTAACTGACGGTGATTGAGTGCATACCCCCGAATGAAGTTCACAATAGAAATGACTGGTTTCAGTACATAAGAAATGTTGAAGTCTTTCCCCACAAAGTGCTTGCTGATGTATGATGCAGTGTATGAACAGAGCGCACGGAATTTGCAAATTTTCCAACTAAGTCCTGAACTGTACCATTAGACTCTTCCTCACTCCACCATGCTTTTTTTCCTCCATCAAAGCTGATTCCACTGAAAGTTATCATCTTTGCACTTCCATTAAAATGTCGTTTCCTGTTGTTGTTCCATGCTTGCTGCAAACGGATGCCAACTCTTCCGTTATCTGAAAGTCCAAATTGACATCACAAATGATCACGACAAGTTGTGACGTACTCGAGAGATTAGTAGACTCATACAGCGCCAGAGAATACCACAACACGTTCCTATTTTTCTCTCGTATCTATAGTACTATGTTCTCTCCAAATTCTTATGTTCTTCGCACAACTGAACTTGCCTATGGCAGATAGTCCAAACAAATCGGCTTTATCAGACACAAGTCTGCTTCCATAATACACTCTTTGATGAAGTTGCCATCAGTAAACTGTTTTCCTCGTTCTGCCATCTTATATACAATGTTGTATCTTGTAAGAGTGACAGATTCATTTTCAGCAAACTTTCTCGTGAAGAGATTTCTTTGAGTTTCAAAACCACGTTTCATGGACTCATATTTCTCAGAGTGTAACTTTCAAGAAATCTTTCAATATGTTGATAGATGTTATGTTTCGTAGTGACACCGAAGATTGTACTCTTTCAATATGGCAACACTTTAGCTGCACATTACGCAACTGGTTTTCCGGTCCTTTGTTTCCACAAAGAAGTACTTTACTCCCCATTTTTCAATGAAAACGCGACACTCGCCATCCACTTTTCTTTTCTTAGTAGCTATAATGAAGGGTGAAGTACACTTGATTTTAAAATGAAGAAGACTGTCACATGCCTGTGTTCAGTGGCATTAAGGTGAGTGGTCGTACAAGATAAACAGTTCACGAGATAAAATAGGGCGGATAGTAAGTCCCCCAGAGGGCGAAAATGAGAGGACAGTGATTGAAGGGGGAGCTGAGAAGAGGTCAGCTGGCTAGGATGATTGTGAGGCAGACAGTTGAAACAGTGAGGTTGTGTGTTTTGTGGGAGGCAATGTGGGGGATAGAATTGGTTAAAAGACAGGGACAAAGATTGACGGGGCAGTTAATGTTTGGACTCCGAGCTGAGAGGGAGTTGAGTCTAGACCGGACCAGGAGAAGGTCGTGGTCTGAGAAAGTGAAGAATTGTGACGGAGTTCGGAAGATAACTCCGCACTGTGGGTTCCAGGGATAGTGAGTGGAATTCGAGACCCAGAGTGGGTTACTTTGAGTCGGGCCTAGAGAGAGGCTCGTATACCTGTCGTGTGGGACGATATTTTGTAGGCCGTGAGAGGTAGTGTTATTCGAAGTGTTCCATTGGGATGGAGATATATTCTTAGAGAATTATTGTTCCTGGATTTATATGCTACATGTGTCTGTGTTAATTCATAATTAAAGGAATATTATGTGCGCAAATTAACGCTTGTTCACTGACTGGTGTTTGGGTGTGATGCATCTTGGTTAATCTGTTGTTCAACATCACATTGTTACAAGGACATACCCTAGACACAACCATAGCCACTCTATCTGTCACTTAGTCAACATTCACTTTGTGTCAGAGAAGATTTCTGAGGGCTCTCCTGTCAAGAATAAACACCATTTTCAGTAGACAGCGCATTTCAAAAGTGTCGGAGAATTAATAAAGAGTCCACGAGAAACCAGGTAAAAATATTTCTCACTCGGAGTGGGGAGAGTAGACGGGGAAAGACTGTCCACGATATAAACACTGGTGTTTCTCCTGTGCGGGAATTGGCTAGCGGAGAGTTCACGAAAGGCCACCACAGGTAAAACCATTGCCCACCCTGAGAGGGAGAGGGGACAGCGGGGGTTACTCACAGTACACAGACAAGGTTTTGCCGCTGCTGAGAGAGCTGTCTGGAGGACAGCGGACAATAAGTCGGCGCTGTTTAGGACAGTTGTTCACGAAAAATAGACAGGCGCCAAAGGTGAAGGTCAGGTGAACTTGTGGACAGCGAGTGTGTGTGTACGGCGTCTTCAGAGTTCGGTGCAGATAATAAGACGGAAAGGGGCGCCAGGGGAGTTACGAGGGTAATTCATGGTTAAAAACTCGCCAGGAGGAGGGGAGTTATAGGAGGAAAGTGTGGGGAACACACAAAGGTGACAATCGTTGCTCCACAGAAAAGTAAATGTTTCTACACGGATTATGGTGATAAAGAGAAACAGAGATGACCTTGTGAGTCAAGGCCGAGAACCAGGGAATTTGACGGAAAAATTTCCACTGAGAATAACACGTTGGGTTTCTACTGAAACCAGGATTTACGTTTAACGTCTTTGTGTGTGTGTGTCATCATCGGCAAACAAACCACAACAGTCATTCAGGTGCCGTCTTCGCAACTATGAGCGCATTTCTTCACCAAAAAAGACTTGCAAAGCGGATTTAAAGCGCGTGATCATTTTCTGCCATTCGTTGATTTAACCGGGTCAGCAACAGTGAAACCATACCATCACTTCAAAGCGACAGTGACTACGCAGATAAACATTCATTGATTTTAAAGGTATTTTCGGCTCCCCAAAACGCAAAGAAAACCCAATATTTCTGGAAAAACAAGAGCGTTCACATACATTATACAATCACAGGCCAACTCTACAGGGAGGGTTACAAAAACGTTACGGACTGTGTAGAGACAAGGCGTTGGGATAATTATCATCATCTTCAACTTTTACGACAGTCGAAAATCGTGTCACCACGTCAACAAAAAGTGACAACGCATCAGAACATTAATTCATTGTGGGAATCTAACGTCGTAATCTTTTCAAAACAGTAACGGACAAACATTTCCAGGCGATTTTCGGACACTATTAAAAACAAACTAAGGACTTTTGTAAGATTCTACCATCACATTGGTGGCGGCAACCCTTGTTTGCTTCTGTTGTTCTCATCGTCCTAAGTATTGTTGTTGTTGTGCATTACTTAAATATTTGTATGTGGTCCAGTGTTCGTTATAAGTAGGATATTTTTGCATTGTTTCTCGAAATGCGGGAGACGGCGCAGAGGTGAAATTGTCTAGGTACATATTGTATGTTGTTGAGAGACAGCTGACGAGTCAGTTTGTTTTGTGCTGTGGCATTGGGTCGTCTCGACATTATACACGGTGTCCAAGTGTCTACGTCAGATCTATGTACATTATTCATTTTATATTTGTTCTTTTTACTGTTCTCTCTTTACGGTTACATATGATATTTGATTTCTTTGGATATATGGTATTGTTGTAATTCTTATGTTAAAACAGCTTCTATCTAGATGGTATCTGTCAGTTATATTATGCGCACGGTATGGTCTTTCATGGGCATGTTTATGTCAGTGGTTTTTATTTCTATGTAATCATCCGTCTGCGTTTCACCAGCCCATGCGTCTAGCGTCTAATAGTTGGCACGTTGTGTGAATCATTCATTTGTGTATTTATATGTATGTTTACAACTATTTCCAGGAATTGTTCTACAAATATTTGATATATATATATATATATATATATATATATATATATATATATATATATATATATACGAAGGAGTATAGTTAATATTCCCCCCTCACTACCTAGTGCTTATAGAGTGACTGGGTGAGTACAGAGTGATATTGTAGCACTACGAATTTACGTACACAGGGAGTGCAGGTGTACTTAGGGAAGTGACACAAAGACTAACAGCAGAGTCTGTACATTTATAGTTGGCTGATTCACAGCAACGTGTCCACAAGTACAAGATGCCTACTTTAATGGATTATATTGAAGCAGGTGAAAGAATAGGCCTGAAAGGTAAAGAGTTACAGGAGTATGCAGAAGCGAAAGAACAAAAGCAGACGGAAAGAGAGGAGAGGCATAATGAACGCGAGGCTAAGCGTCTACAGGAAGAGAAAGAGACACAAGTAAAACTAGCTGAAATGGAAAACAAGCGTCTACAGGGAGAGAAAGAGACACAAGTGAAACTACAAATGGAACAACTAGAACTTGAAAAGTTAAAACAAACAAATGCGGTGGAAATCGAGAAAGAGAAGATTAAAATGGAAGCTGAAATTGCACTAAAAAAACTAGAACTATCTTCGAAAGGTCAAAGTGAGGATAGCAGGAGACCGTCGCAGTCGTCACAGCGACTAAAACTGCCATTTTGTACGGACCGAGACAACTTGAATTCCTATTTGTCGAGATTCGAAGCATCAGTGAAGGTATTAGGCATCCCAGAAAGCGAGTACGCAATTAGATTGGGCGAGTTTTTAACGGGTAAGGCTCTAGATACAATGTTTAATTTACCTGTAGAAGAAAGAAACAACTACACTATCTTACGTCAACGTTTGCTGACAAAGTTCCAACTAACTGAACATGGATATAGAACAAAGTTTAGACAGTTAGGGTCAGAGACAAATCAAGATTTCACAGATTTTGTTAACACAGTAAAGAACACATTTAATAAGTGGATGGAGCTGGCAGAGGTAGGAAAAGATTTTAATAAATTAGTGGATTTAATGCTGAGAGACAAGGTGTTATCATCGTGCAATACTAATTTAGTGGCTTTCTTCGAGGAACGTAAGCCAAAGGACATAGACACAATGTCACAGTTAGGGCAAAATTACATGACTGCACATCCAAACAGTTCTATTGGTAGACTTATGAGTGAGGAAATAGTCTGTGCAGCGTATACGAAACAGGACCAGACTCCAGTTATTAGACCAAGATCAAAAAGTTTAGATTTAACACAAAGATATGAGGAACAAGAACCTAAAGACAATGGTTCCCGTGGCAACTATTTTGGCAGAGCAGGACGGTACCCATACAAAAGGGGGAATTTTCAGAGACGTCCAAATAGTTATGCCGGATGTTGGAATTGTGGGAGCTGGAGACACAAAATGGCTGATTGTGATGCACAACCATCAGATGGACCAACGAACAACAGTAAAAGGGAGATCACTTGTTTCAAATGTGGAAGGAAGGGGCATGTCAGTCATCATTGTAGGATGAGAGAAACGGAGCATTCTAATGCAGCACAAGTGATTGAGACTATCAACAATGAAGATTGTAGTGGGTGCAAACCTCTTTTTGAAAAAGATGGTCAGCCAGTCTTAATATGTGGTCATACAGTGAAAGCAGGATCAGCAGTCCATGAAGGAGGAAGTCTGAAGATGCATCATGGGTTTGTTAATGATAGGTCAGCGTTAACAATTAGGGATTCCGGATGTACGTCCATCGGGGTGAGAAAGAGTTAGTGCATCCCTCGGATTATACAGGAAAAAAGATTAGATCCATAACATTTAATGGGACAGTAGAGTTCTACCCACTAGCCATAATAATAGTAAAAACACCATATATCACTGGAAGAGTGACAGCGTGTGTTTTGGACTCACCAGTGGCTGATTTGATCATAGGAAATGTTATAGGAGTTAAAGATTGTACAGAAGAGGAAGTAGTTTATTGGGACCAAAAATATAGTTTAAGCAGTAATGAGGTAATGACCACAAGAGGACCTAAATTAGAGAGTATAGCTGAGGTAGAAGATACACTTGAAGTAGACACAAGGACGGAGGTCAAGGATAGTACAGCTGAGCAGATGAGAATGGATCCCAAATATAGTGCTAGTGGCTCCCAGAGACAAGATACTACTTTGAACAAATGTTCCCAAGGGTGTAGTAGAGTAGAAAATAGTCAGTCAGGGAAGGGTAGATGGTGTTTCGAGAGGAAGAACAATGTTCTCACTCGCAGCTTTTCAGATAGTAGAACTGCACGTGGGCAAGGAGCAGTACCTTTAGCACATAGAGACCGATATACTAGAACAGCTCAGGATAGTGCATGTGCAGGGCACATAGGCATAAGGCATATGCAGCAGAAAGCAAGGTGCCAGATAAATGGGCCAAGATTGAATAAAGAGGTCAGACTAAACAGAGACTCAAGTGTAACGGTGCAATATGCAGATAGGAAAGTTGAGTCAGGTCAAAAGAGTGTTCGCGACATTACTGACCCAGGGCTAGGGATAGCAAACAGATGTTGTAATTGTAGAGGTACCATGAGTCATGGGTACATGAAAGGTAGACACAGCATCGACAGGAATCAGAGGTGGGTTGATGCAAGAAAAGAACCACCTGATACAGGGTCGGGACACAAATAGCTTGTATCTTTTTGGAGGATGTTAATAGACCTGCAGATACACATATGTGATGTTTCCTATGACGTATTATTATTATTATGTGATGTAGTAGTTCAGGCATTGGTACACAAGATAGAAAGTTGTTTTGTATTTATGTGTGGGGAATTGGGGAGTGTACTATGAGCATTTGATGTATTATTTAGTGTGGTAGCTAGAGTAATTTGGATTTATACTTCCGACTACCCAGGCAATGTGTCTGGGTCACATATTTGATAAGTATTAGTCTCCCAACATTTGAAAACGATGTTTTCTTTTGAGGGTGGGGTAGTGTCACATGCCTGTGTTCAGTGGCATTAAGGTGAGTGGTCGTACAAGATAAACAGTTCACGAGATAAAATAGGGCGGATAGTAAGTCCCCCAGAGGGCGAAAATGAGAGGACAGTGATTGAAGGGGGAGCTGAGAAGAGGTCAGCTGGCTAGGATGATTGTGAGGCAGACAGTTGAAACAGTGAGGTTGTGTGTTTTGTGGGAGGCAATGTGGGGGATAGAATTGGTTAAAAGACAGGGACAAAGATTGACGGGGCAGTTAATGTTTGGACTCCGAGCTGAGAGGGAGTTGAGTCTAGACCGGACCAGGAGAAGGTCGTGGTCTGAGAAAGTGAAGAATTGTGACGGAGTTCGGAAGATAACTCCGCACTGTGGGTTCCAGGGATAGTGAGTGGAATTCGAGACCCAGAGTGGGTTACTTTGAGTCGGGCCTAGAGAGAGGCTCGTATACCTGTCGTGTGGGACGATATTTTGTAGGCCGTGAGAGGTAGTGTTATTCGAAGTGTTCCATTGGGATGCAGATATATTCTTAGAGAATTATTGTTCCTGGATTTATATGCTACATGTGTCTGTGTTAATTCATAATTAAAGGAATATTATGTGCGCAAATTAACGCTTGTTCACTGACTGGTGTTTGGGTGTGATGCATCTTGGTTAATCTGTTGTTCAACATCACATTGTTACAAGGACATACCCTAGACACAACCATCGCCACTCTATCTGTCACTTAGTCAACATTCACTTTGTGTCAGAGACATTGAATTAGAAACATAATTAAAATCTTATTGACACACAAGAAAAGCAGGTGACTAGGGGTCACTGGTGAATCTACGGCTCACCATAGGTACATACAAAATTTATAGATACCTATGGTTATGAGAATATATCTCATAATAAGGTTTGCAAAATATATAAATAGGGCCGGCCTAAATAAACAGCCTAGAGCAGAGTTTTTCAACCGGGGTTCCGAGAGTGGCAGCCAGGGGTTCCGCGGAAACATACCGAAATCGCCTAAATGCTACATTTCTGCCCATCTGGTTTATTACATAAAGTAGGACAGACACTTTGACCATTGCACATAGTTCCTTGAGCAAAGTAAACATTTGCGTAAGGATCTGCTCCAGCAGAAAGATTGAAAAACACTGGCCTAGCGACCAGCTCTATTAGCACCTTGACCGGGGAATTCTTCTGAGCTGGGGATAATATGTTCGTAATAACACGTGGATTCTATAGCATTTTTATGCTATGTTTGCTACTTTATTGCCTCTATTCACACTTGTAGTTCACTTACCTATCACTGGCAAACATAGAAATCCGTGTTACATACCCATAAAATGGATGACTGGCAAAAATAAGTAAGTATTTCTTGAACATTGGAATTGTGTTGACAGCCGGACGCATCTGGGGAGGGAAAGGTGTGTGTGTGTGTGTGTGCATATGTGTGTGTTTGTGTGTGTGTGGGTTTTGCTATGGAAACCATGGAAATGTCAGAGCGCAGTCGGCGCTACAACGAGTCTGGGAAGAACTTGGGACGGTGCAAAATAAGTAAACATTACAATAAACAAGAACATCTAGTTACAATAATTTGTCATTGAAAATTATAAATTTAAGACACATAGTAGCCAGGAGGTCTCCGCACGTGTAAATCAATCAATCAATCAGGTTCCGTCTCCGCAATGAAGGCTGGCTACAATGGATTTCAAACACTGTCTCTCGCCTTGACTGTACATTATATCAGGCTGATGTTCTTCCTTCTCTTTATGTTATCTTCTGTCACAGTCCTAACTATCTCTTACTTCTAGCTCACTGGACGTGGACAGGTAAATTATAACATCCAGGACGTGTACATACACCAGTTACAATAACTGCACTCGAAACTCGCAGGAGCAATCTCCTGTACAACCTTTATTACATAATACAAAAGGGTAATATCATTTAGAGCACACCTTGTCTCAATACACCTTTAGCTTACGCTTACTATTGAGCAATCATTCGACACAGGCGGCTAAACGCTCGCACACATGCACCTGGGCGATATTTACACACTGTCGCCTTTCTAACCATTCGCAATCACAGTCTCACATCATCTCGCATATATCACAGCTAGTACATTCCTCGAATATCAATACACATATCTCTGTCACATCTATCCGTCACAACACTATCGTTCTATCTCTCGCTATTCTCAATACTTCCGTCTCTCTCTGCTGTCTCACACACACTGACCCTTCTCCTCTTCGTCCTTCCCGCATCACGTGGGTGTGTCCACGGGCTTCTTGTCTGACCTTCCGTCAGCCAAGCCATGCCGTCTCCTAGTATCCTTGACCTCAGCTATTGCTTAGGTCCTTACGCACATAAAGACCCTGACATCTTCCCACTTGCATCTTTGTCTACCTCTTGCCCGCTTGCCCTCAACCGTGCTCTCCAGTATGGTTTTTATAAGAGTATCATGTCTTTTAACACTTGATTTTATTTGTTTCCATGAAATACGACATATTCGTCTGTTTATCCACATATCCAGGGCCTCCATGCAACTTTCTAGTTGCTTGTTCAATGTCCAAGCTTCCGCGCCATACAGTAGTGTTGAATATACGTAGCATTTGACAATTATCATTTGTAATGCGCTGTTAATTTCTCTAGATGTTAATACTGATTTTGTGTGGAGATCACCTATATATATATATATATATATATATATATATATATATATATATATATATATATATATATATATATATATATATATATATATATATATATATATATATATACATATATAAAAGACAAGGTTTGTTTGTTTATTTGTTTTGTTTGTTTGTTTGTCCTTTCTGCGTTCCCGAACGGTCCATCCGATTGAGATGAAATTTTGTAAAGATGTTGTTCTCACTCCCGCGGAGTCAAATTACATAGTTTGTGTGCTTAAAATCAACAATCTTTCCTCACGCACGAAAGAAAAAGGCATTTCGAGCTTCAGAAACAGGCCCGCCTGTAGCCCGCCATCTTGCTTCAAGGAAACTCACTCTCTGATTAAACCAGAAATTAGTTATGGACAGTAATGTTTCTTTGTGTGTGTCCTGTATGCGTTCCCGAACGGTCCATCCGATTGAGATGCAATTTTGTATAGAAGTTTTTCTCACTCCCGTGGATCAAACTGAAATACGGGCAACGGAAACGGGAAAGAGAGCATCAGAAACAGACGAGCAACGGGCACGGGAACGGTAGCAGGGGCCGAACGCGTACTCTGTGCGTTTAGAGAAATGTATTTGAATTCAATGAGATGCTCCCCGCCAGGAACTTGGCGAAGCTGGGCCGGGTCGTCTAGTTCTAAACATAATATTGACATGTAAATTGTATCACAACGCCTCGAGTTCCATAAGTTATGTCAAGCATTGTCGAGTACCGTCGGCGGGCCGGATGAAATAACGTCGGGGGACGATCCGACCCGCGGGCCGTAGTTTGGTGACCCCTGAGCAAGAAGATGTCAAACATGTATTGAAGAAAAAGCAGATGACACCTTGTCGGATACGTATGTGATTGATGGCTCAACCCCACAGAGATAAATGATGAAAAATCATTTTTCCCAATGCGATCCTGCCCGTTTAATTAATTTAGCTGTACTGACTCAATTGTTGAGACCAGAAATAGAGTTTTGGAGAACCAAGGAATACCGTGAGGAAATACTGAAAAAGTTGTACTCCCTTTTATACCCAATTTATTCCTTAAGTGGTTTCTTGCCTCTCCTCTACCAACTAATTAATTCTATCTAGGGTAATTTAAAACAATTTGACTTTGACAAGTAAAATACAATCAATACATGACATGACCTTAGTTTTTATGATTTAATAAACATAAATATGGATTTTGTAAATTGCATTCAAAATTACAATTTCCTGTCATAAAATAAGGACATATACATATACATTGAATATTACAGACTTGACGTGCCCATGATAAGGTAGATATTAACAGTTAGATTTTTCGCAGTGGCATGTAATGCTAATCTTTTACTGGCCTGGAGGATCTGAAAAAAAAAGAACTGTCTGCAATCAGGATTCTCCACTTCCAGCTTTGGGAATCACTCTGGCTATCATCAATTGTATTATTATTGTTCCTGGGCGTAGTAGAACATAAGTTGGCTCTTGGTTTTATTCCCTTTGTTTTGGCAGGGAAAGGTTAAATAAAGATTACCTCTCCTATGAGACAAATGGAATGGGTGCAGGTAGATAAGGTTCTGCGCTACTCTATCAAGGACATCACTCAACCATGTGCCAACTCAACAGGTGCTGCATTCAATCTTCACCAAGTCAGGTCTGGATTGACATGAATAAGACCACTACATCATCAAAACACGACATCTTCACAATTCGTGTCAACATTTGACATCACCAAGAAGTAAGGTCATAGATTTGGTTGTTTCCAAATACTGGCTGCTGCATGTATGGTCCTTCTTCTCTTTAGACAATTTTCTCACTTAGTCGTGGCGAGTTAAAAGCTACCATTTGGCAGGCACATCTTGGATTGTGACCAGTCGCTATTTTGTTATTACAAATGAGGCCGGAAATCGATTGTAGCTGTTTATATCTCAGCTTTCTCCGTGTTGAAGTTTTACCCCATATCCGCTCTTGATTCCTGAAGTGTGTGTTTTCCAATCCGGGGCGGTGTCGATTTTCCACTATCCCCCAAGTTTTAATGGTACAATTTAGTTTTAATTTGAGGAGATCTTGACAGCTAGTAACGGCTTGTGAGTCAGTATACCACACACCTCACCAGGACTAGATGGGGTTAGGTGTGCCCACATGATGGATATGAGTGGTGGGGAACTTATGGAGATGGCTGCTTGCTTTAGCCTGACCATCCGGGTGACATCAGTACCCCAGGTTTGGGTGCATAGTTATTTAACGCCATTTCCTAAACCAGGCAAAGATTATTCAAAGCTAAATGGATTTAGGATTATTACCCTACATAATACATTTGACAAGGTGCTGGAGAAGATCGTTGCTGTTAAGCTTCAGGAAAATTTAGAAAGGGAAAAGCTCCCCCCCCCCCTTTCCCCGTAAGGTTTGGGGGTTTACCGGCCAGGGAGAGATACTTGGTCAAATGCAGCCACTTTTGCCTATGATGTTTATGAAGGGTTCCAAAACTGACAGGAGACGACGGTGGCAGCACTCGGTTTCGAGGACGCGTACAGCAGTCAGATATGATATTTTGATGTACGCTCATATGAAGAAGAGAGCATTCCTTGGTTGGTGAATTGAATTGCAGCTGTTCTGTATTCTCATAGCGTGGTTCTCCGGCTGGGTACATGGACCTCTAAGCCATGAATAATAGCCCCCGGACGACACAGCGGTCAGCAGTTTCCCCTGTGATTTTCAATGTGTATACGAGCAAGATTGCCAGCCTCGTAGCTCCAGGGGCTGGAAGGATACTAACATTTGCAGATGATGTTCTTGCATACAAACAGGGGAGGGACAGAAATCAAACAGCTCTGGAAATGCAGGCGACACTGGACAAAGTGATGGCGTGGTGTACGGAGATGAATGTCGTCATTAACCCAGAAAAAGCGTCTGTCTTGTGGTGCTCTCTGGAGAATAAAATTGTCAAAGCTAACCTCCCAAGCCTCACAATAAATGGTAGAGCTGTGAATAGAGACATGATGTGGGTATGAAATATGATGAGGAAAGTAAACTCACCACCACATCTCCTTGTGGACCGAGATGATCTCTGTGGTGTAGTGGTTAAACCGCTGGCCTCACGCTCCAAAAGAAATGGGCTTGTTATGGGACACTGTGATTCCGTTCATGGGAGTCATTTTCTGAGAGATTCCTGTGGGGCCGTAGAGCCTGTTTTCTGTGCGACGCTTTTGACAGATCTCTCTGTGGAATGGGATCCAGCCATCTGGGATAAAACCAGTTGCAATGAAATCATCCCTCTTACCTTCCAACCATATTCAATATGGCGTGGCCTAGAAATTCTGAAGGCCTAACAATCCACACTCCGTCGGTAGTATATGCTGTGGGACCACCTCCACCGTATATAGACAGACAATCAGACAGACAGACAGACAGACAGGTAGGTAGGTAGGTAGGTAAGCAAACAGACAGATAGACAGACAGACAGACAGAAGGACGGACGGACGGACGGATCGATAGATAGATAGATAGATAGATAGATAGATAGATAGATATATAGATAGATCTGGTATGATAGATAGATAGATAGATAGATAGATAGATAGATAGATAGATAGATAGATAGATAGATAGATAGTTAGTCGCGGTTCCAACTTCACAGCAACGGGTCGTCCCCATTATGCTCCGTTCCTGTGCCAGTGAATATCACAAAAAATGCCTCCCACTGCCAAATGTGAAAAGTGGAAAAGACAGGAGTCTCGAAAAACGACAGCCCGCACAGATACACTGTGTATAATGCCGCCGCCAGAATGTCAACACAATAGTCCCCCACGAAACATTCTGATGGAATCGGTAGTCATTTTCCCATCTGGATGTTTCCTAGATGTTCACCCACACAGTACACGAAAATACAGTTCATCGTCGATGGCAGTGGCAGTCAACCAGAAGCCCAGCAGCCACGCATTTCTGCATAAGGCAAAAACCGGTCAACTCTGGGACATAGCCAGCTGCCATCGCTCCGAACATGCAGTCACATTCCACAAAACCTCTGGCAGATTCAGAAGCATTTCACACGAAACTCACAGCTCACATTGTCGCGCCACGCACTCACTCAGTAGCAGGACGACGGAACCATGAAGCCTCCCTAGTCGCCTCTTACGACATGCATGGTAGGCTACAGTGTTGCTATTCTTTGCTTCCCTTATGGGCCCCGACAACCACGGGAGAGATAGATAGATAGATAGATAGATACATAGATAGATAGATAGAAAGATAGATAGATAGATAGATATATAGATAGATAGATAGATAGATAGATAGATAGATAGATAGATAGATAGATAGATAGATATATAGATAGATAGAAATCAAAATCAACTTTATTAGGGTCACAAATTGTGCGCTCAGGCCCGTCTTACATTCGGCCCTTCCAATCACTCGTCTTTCGTTCATCAAGAGCATTATACATTTACATAGGAAGAAAAATCAACATTGTGAAATGAATGTTGTAAACATAAACAAGGCTAATTACCATGTTATGAGGCCTATCTCCCACCTATCCATACATCACCCCACCCACACAACACCCCACCTACCCACACACACGCGCACCAAGGGACACATACACACCCCCACCTACCCACAAACACGCACACCAAGGGACACATACATACCCCACCAACCGACCCATCCCCCTCCCGCACATCCCCCATCCACACACACTGCCCTCACCTGATCCCCCAACCAAAACACACTCGCCACCCGCAAACATTCCCCCACCAACCCACACATCCCACGCCCATCCACATAGACATCCTAACCCACACAACCTCTCCCCACCCACACCCCAAACCACCCATCCCCCAGCCACATCTCCATCGACAACATATTCCCCACCCATGCACACAATCCCCCACCAACCCACACATCGCACATCCACTCACACATTCCCAAACCATACACACACAACCCCACCAACTAACATGTCCCTACCCCCCCCCCCCACACACACACACACACATCTCCCTAACCACCCATACATCCCAAATTCACTCACACACACACACACACCCCACCATCCACACATACAACTTCCACCCACCCACACATGCCATAACCTAATCCCCCACCACTCAATCCCCCACCCGATAATCACATACACCCCCTAACACGCACTATTCCCAACCCACGCACCACAAACACATCCCTCACCAACACATCCCCACTTACACACCACACACATATCCCCCACCCAGATACCACACAATATTCCCACCCACACAGATACCCTTACACATCCACCCCACATACCCCCACTCACACACCACAAAAATCCCCCACACGCACACACATACCTCACACACACAATATCCCCAACCATCACACCACACACCTCTCCCAACCCACACACGCATTCCCTACCCGTCCACCAACAGACACTCACTAACGCATACATCCTCCACTACGCACCC
>CAWUFQ010000584.1:122500-263105 GCA_963921405.1 Cepaea hortensis
GTGACTCGCACTATAGATAGATAGATAGATAGATAGATAGATAGATAGATAGATAGATAGATAGATAGATAGATAGATAGATAGATAGATAGATAGATAGATAAATAGATAGATTGATAGATAGATGGATGGGTGGCTGGGTGGATGGATGGATGGACGGATGGACGGATGGGTGGATGGATGGATGGATGGATGGATGGATGGATGGATGGATGGATGGATGGATGGATGGATAGGAATGTAAGTAGGAATTTAGTTAGGTACATACGTAGACAGGTAGGTAAGCATCAAATATTCAGACAACTAGTTAGGTATGCACGTAGCTATGAACACCATAGGACAGACAAGCAAATAAGCCGATTGGTAGGTATTACCAGTGAGTTGAAATGAACACCTTAAAAGTGTTATAGTCATGACAATAACCATGCCATTGTCTTGTAGCCTGTCAATATTGTTGTTAAGGATGTCAAGGCGAACACTGTGACATAACGACATTTTAAAGATGGTCGCCCATCTTGTGACATTCACCAAAGGGGAACAGCATTTTGCTATCCGTGTTTTACTTAATTTTGGGGTGAAACCTATAGAAATTCTTCGGTGAACCAACCTGGGCCATTATACATGGACACGCGTTGATAGCTTGGTGGTTTGGTGTGTTGGTTGTGTGGTTGGTTTGCTTGTTATCTCGGTCGTTCGTTCATTAGTTAGTTAATTAGTTAGTTAATTAGTTAGTTATTTAGTTAGTCAGTCAGTCAGTCAGTTAGTCAGTTAGTTAGTTAGTTAGTTAGTTAGTTAGTTAGTTAGTTAATTAGTTAGTTAGTTAGTTAGATAGTTAGTTAGTTTGTTAGTTAGTTAGTTAGTTAGTTACTTAGTTAGTTAGTTAGTTAGTTAGTTAGTTAGGTAGTTAGTTAGTTAGTTAGTTAGGTAGTTAGTTAGTTAGTCACCATATCATCCCCATGGCACACGGAACTATCACAAAGAGAACTGGTTTCTCGCATCAGAAGAAGACAGTCCACATTTTTGGGGCATGTCGTGAGAAGAGGAAACCTGAAGTGTGTCGTCACAACAAGAAGGCTGGAGGGGAAGACAGGCAGGGGGAGACAGAGAGAAAATGCCGAACAGTTTGAGATCGTGGCACTGAGGAAAGTCGGTATCAGAAATGAATTGAAGCATGAGAGACAGAAGAATGTGGACAGACATGACCACCAACGCTACACAGCAGGGACTATAAGAAGTATAAACCTGTTCATTGCAAATCGTGTATGTACAACCTGTTGCCATCTGTTGTAGTTTGGGACACACTTAAAGTGTTTAAAAAGTCGGTGTCTCTGGCATCGCATTATGACTTTCAGCTTTTGTTTTGCCTAATGTATTCTCGAACTTCTATGCAGTTAGAGGGAAAAAAATACATAATCTGTTCAGTGCAAAGTTTGTGACATGCCTTCTTTCTTGGACATCCGCACTCATACAATATATTCAGAATATTATGGGGTTTGGCGGCCTCCAACAGCCATACCAATTCCCTTCAAGAGAAACTTAAATGTAAAGCCATCTGTGACGCATTCATAAATGTAAACATTACAATTTTAACTACAGGTAACTTGATGTAAGCTCGTTAATATTGTACAATACGTTATAAGCAGATGTGCAGCATTCTATAAGTTTTACTTACATTCAAAAAGTTTTATCCAGATTTTTATTGCAGATTTTAAGAAATTAAAGTACTTCTAACTGTAAAATGATGCTTTAAAAATGAAATATTTAGGCTCTAGAGAACCAAACATCTATAAAAGAGAAGGTTGCCTCCCTTGGAATAAATCGCATCGTTGTTAGTACGCTTGCCTACCAAGACATCTGTCATGTTTTTAAAGTCCCAACAGCAGGTTCATCGACCAGGACAATTCTGGGGCCAGCCTAATTAAAATAAGTACCAACATTATTAAGAATTATCTGGAAATTATGTGGGAGATGAGTTGAGTTGATCCCTAAAGGACAGGCTTCTATCAAAAGTGAATCCCAGGCACTGCAGTCTGCTTTCTCTAATCATATTTCTACCATTTATCGAGAGGCTTGGGAGAGCTTTAACAATCCTATTGTTCAGTGAGCACCACAATACCTTTATGGGTCTGAGCTGAAACTGAATAAATGTATATGCCGCGGTTGATTCTTTTGTTACTAAAGATCGACGGGACTAACTTATGCAGATGGAGGATATCCCAGGTAGTCGGCTGCTCAATGTGCGATGTGGCGACTTTAAAGTACGAAACAGAGAATGGGAGAATACAGGGTAAAATCGACAGAGAAATGCCCTTGCAGAAGCCATGGTGGATTCAGAAGTAGTCTGCATAAACGATGGGAGGCCAACTAGAATGGGGATGAGACCTGGTGATATGGACACGACTATTGACCTGGCATTTGTTGCCCAGTTGGCAGTATTTAATGTTAAATGGACTATCCTGTGTGATCATGGGAGTGACCATCTTTGTTGTTCCGGTTTCCCACGAGGAAGGACGCGTTTGTCTGTTCTCCTTTTTGGATTAATTTTCCTGTTTATCTACATTCGTACGCAATTGATTTTATATGGTTGTGATCACAATGATGCCGTTCAGCTGTTGAACTTGTTTTAAAGTTTCTATATGTGCAGTGTTAGATATAAATGCTAATAATATTGTATTAAATGACACTATGGATAAATTATTCATGGAACAGCGGTGCGTCAGTGATAGCTTGAACTAGCCAATCACATCACTTGGATTTAAACCGTGGGCGGTGCTACAATGTTTCCTTGTTTGTTGAAACGTAATATTATGTAATCATGTCTGTCGAAGAGGAAATTTCTGTGCTGGAGTTAGCGGGAGAAAGGGGGCGAAGTAGATCTGAAGGTCGAAGTGGATTACGATCTGCTGTAACAAGAAACTACACACTCAACAAAGAGTTGGCAGTGAAAAGAAAACTAAAGAACTGTTTTAGCTCGCCATCGCTGTCTGTTAAATATATGAATGACGGTAAATGCATCTCTATCACATTCAACAATACAATACATTACGAGGCATTTCAAACATGTCTGATCAATTATTACCATGAAGCCAAAGTTGATTATAGAAAAGACCGACAAGGAGCGGAGGTGGAAGTCAAAATATCATCTCGCCTACACACGTTACATATGTACCACACGCAAAATAAGATGTTAATACAAGGAGCAAGCGCTGTCATGTCTGAGTGGCTCGCGATACAATTCGTCGAAATTGAACAGGCAGCACTGAAACTGACAAGTGACTCGCTAAACACACCTGCCGATTTCAGCACGCTAGTGTCTGCCATAAAGCCAACACAGCCAACAGCGATCACGCTATTGTCAGACGGAACCATAAAATACACACAGCCTGCAGCGGCAGTCGTTACAGCATCAGGCGATAGTAACAACATACTCCAACATGCCACGACTCAACACAGCAGCAACTCGAACGCAGCTTCTTCTAACCAACCAGTGTTGCTAGCCATTGAATACCCGATGAGGCGTTTAGGGGACAGTATACAACCACACGAAAACAATTCAAACCAAATTGAGGTTGCACCATCGGTACTAGATGAGAGCCCGGCTACAAATCAACACTCATGCGGTTGTCAGCAGCACATTGAAAAGTTAAAGGCAAGTTTGAAGGTACTTCTAGACGCCACCACTGACAACACAGACAAGATCGCCAGGATCACTAATTACTATATCAACCTCAAGTCAGAGGTCAGTCTTCTGAGAGAGGAAAATGGTATACTGAAAGACACTATTGAGACTTTACAAATCGCGCCCACTATTGATCAGGAAGCACAGACTTATAGCTTCGAAACAACACAACCATTCTTGGGAGCGCCAACTATACAGCCAACGAACAGATATCAACAAACATATAAAGCCATTCAACAGGACTCGACATTTCCCATAGAAGTAAAAGTCGGTAATCGATTTGAACTACAAAAAGAGCAATTGGTAAACGACAGTCAGTACGACGAGACATTGCTGACAGACAACCCGCCTATTCAAGAAACGGCTGGTAACCTGCAAGAAGGCATTCTACAGCCGGATAATTATCAATGGCAGAAACAACGTGCAAGACGTACCAGAAGCCAGTGCATACAGAGACTACCAACTGACTGCACCCACTTGATAATTGGCGACTCCTTGATGAAAGGCATATACAGTGATAGTATGTCCTCATCACACGCCGATATAGCTACAAAAATTCCACTTCCAGATGCAGGGTTAGACAGTCTAACAAACAGTATACGTAGAATGGAAATCAACGAAAGCGTGAAGAGGATTACAATACATATAGGAATTAATGACACCATGAGAAACCAATATATCAACATTTCTCAGTTACGAAATCTACTAGACTTATTACGCCATAATTTTCCAAATTCTAATGTTTTTTTTCTGTTCCATCATACCACCAAGTTATGGCCCCGAAAGTCGACTATTCGACATAAACAACAACACCCTAGATAAATTCCTGTAATCAGTATAATGAACACTTTATCAACAACACACCATTTTTTACATCACAAAGAGGCGTGCCAAATATATGACTGTACAGTGACCAGATCCACACATCCACAATAGGTAATAGCTTCCTTGCTAAAAATATCAAATATCCAGAGAGGGCACAAAACATGACCACTACACAAACACGAAGACCATTTACTACTGAAGCCAGTCGAAATACCCCCATCACCCCAGATAAACGTCTGCTGGCGTCTGACCCCTGAACTCCTGCCATTCAAGGTGCACACATGCTACCAAGAATAAATCAACTTCTCCTTCCTACCATGACCCTCACATGTGAAGGAAATAACTACCAGGAAGATTTCCATAACCTCACTTCCAACGAACCCTCGTTGCAAGCAGCGGTACACACGCATGGCAGTAATACCACCTTGGTACAACAAGCTCAAGACAGCTATGGGCTCCATAGCAGACAAAAAGAGGCTCCGCATCACCAAGTTCATGCCAGCAATGAGCGAACAAGCAGGCAACAACAGGATCCGCATCACCAAGTTCACACCAGTAATGAGCGACCAAGCAAACAACAACAGGTTCCGCCTCATTGGAGTCCAGAACTTCTATACTTGATGCGTTTTAGTCCTGCCGCACTGAATCAAACCCTTATGATGTCTCTACAATACAGACCTGTGAGATAGGATACATATTAAAAACGGAACCCTATATGCATTGATACCAGCAACAGAGCTTCCTCCTTGAACTTTAATTGCTTACTGTTTAATGTTTTGTTTCCCGTGTGGGATACTCCACTTTAAACAGAGACATTGACTTGTATAGTCATTTATTAATTCTTTTGGATAACAGTTGGTTACTTAGCTTGTGAAGTAGTTTTTTCATGTTAATTATTTGTTGTATGTTCTTTAATTGGTTTTATTCTGTGTTTGCATTATATTTGTTGGTCTAATTAGTTATATCGTTATAATATTGTCATTTACATATCGATTTGTATTACTAATATTTTGTAAGCTAATGTATTTGTGAATTTTTATGATCTTATATTTTTGCTTAATTTTGACTAATTTACACTTTTTTCATGGATGAAATGTCTGAGAAGTAATAACACTGGCTCAATAAGTCAGGAATACGCCTTGGACACTTAAACATTTGCAGCTTATTTAACAATAGTTATCTTCTATTCTTAATCAAAATTTTCATTTATTCGGCCTTAGTGAAAGTAGGCTTAATGAAAACATTTCAGAATAGGACATCTCTATTAAAGGGTACAAAGTTTTTAGAAGGGATCCCTGTAGGAAACAAGAGACAGGCATAGTAGCCCATGTTTCTAATTTACTAAATGCTCACCGTAGGCTAGACTTTGAAACTTGCGAAATAGAATGTATTTGGTTAGAGCTAAAACATAAAAACCGCACACCCCTGATAATTGGCTACCTCTATCTAAATCCCAGTGCTGGACACGTCTAGTACGCAAACTTCACTACCATGATGGACGTGGTTTTCGCTTCCGGGAAGGAAATTATACTACTCGGAGACTTTAACATTGACACCAACAAATCCACCATAATATGGGGAAATATAAATGCATCATACAATTTCCAACAAATAGTACAACAAGCTACTAGACTACTAGAGTAACAAAGTCATCTTCAACAGTCATAGATCACATTTATGTAACTTGCTCAGAATAAATCATATAATTCACCGTACCCAATTGTGCAATGAGCGATCACTACCCAACATGGTATGCTGATCGTGGTCTTAAAAAGGAATTAAAACTCCTAAACATAAACACATCAGTGTAAAATATAGAAGTTACAAAAATTTCAAACAAAACGCATTTTTACAGGACTTGCTCAGTTCACCTCTAGACAATGTTTATCAGCTTCTTGGCCCGGATGATGCTCTTGAATTCTGGATGAAAATCTTTATTGATGTTTTTCATAGACATGTGCCAATCAAGGAAGTTCGAGTAAAACACCACGTCAAGCAAACTTGGATCACCCAGGAAATACTTGAAATTATGAGAGACAAAGATAAAGCACATAAAAAGCGGGATCTCAGCGCATACCGTACTCTTAGAAACAAAGTTCAATATACAATACGACGGGAAAAGAAAAATTACTTTAAGAACTTAGTAATGGATAAAACAAATAGTAAGGATATATGGAAGGCAATTAACACCTTGATAAACAAGTATGCATTCCGAAATTACTTGCCATCAAATCATATTACAAGCGACCAATTCAGTAATTTTTTTCAAACTGACATAGACCAGTTGAAGGCTTCAATACCTAATTCTCCTTGCAACTTATCTTTACTGTCATCGTTTTGCGAGACTTGAATTGCAGCATCCAATCTAGAGAACTGCTTTCAAATGTTCATCAGTCAATCTCGTTCGATGTATTGATTTCACATATTTCATTTTTGAAAATGCTTGCTCACAGGCGTAAGTTGTTCCAAACACTGATACCATTTTTGTTCCATATCCTTTACAGGACATCACTGTCAACATCAGCATCTTTCAGTTGATTTTTGATTTCTTGGCAAGATTACGCTCAGTAGTTTGCCATTGCTTTCTGAGCAACCGGCTCACATACCCCTAAGTTAATTTCTCTAGATGTTAATACTGATTTTGTGTGGAGATCACCTATTATCTCTCTCTCTCTCTCTCTCTCTCTCTCTCTCTCTCTCTCTATATATATATATATATATATATATATATATATATATATATATATATATATGTATATATGTATATATATATATATATATATATATATATATATATATATATATATATATATATATATATATATATATATATAAAGAATATGTTTGTTTGTTTGTTTGTTTTGTTTGTTTGTTTGTCCTTTATGCGTTCCCGAACGGTCCATCCGATTAAGATGAAATTTTGTACAGATGTTGTTCTCACTCCCGAGGAGCCAAATGACATAGTTTGTGAGCTCAAAATCAACAATTTTTCTTCAAGCACGAAAGAAAAATGCATTTCGAACTTCAGAAACAGACACGCCTGTGGCCCGCCATCTTGCTTCAAGGGAACTCACTCTCTGATTAAACCAGAAATTAGTTATGAACAGTAATGTTTCTTTGTGTGTGTCCTGCAAGCGTTCCCTAACGGTCCAACCGATTGAGATGAAATTTTGTACACAAGTTGTTCTTACTCCCGCGGATCCAACTGAAATACGAGCAACGGGAACGGGAACTGGAGCAGGGGCCGAACGCGTACTCTGTGCATTTAGAGAAATGTATTTGATTTCAATGAGACGCTCCCCGCCAGGGATTGGGCGAAGCCGGACAAGGTCGTCTAGTTCTATATATAATATTGACATTTAAATTGTATCACAACGCCTCGAGTTCCATACGTTATATGAAGCATTGTCGAGTACCGTCGGCGGGCCGGATGAAATGACGTCGGGGGCCGATCCGGCCCGCGGGCCGTAGTTTGGTGACCCCTGAGCTAGAAGATGTCAAACATGTATTGAAGAAAAAGCAAATGACACCTCACCACGGCTCGATGGGGTTAGGTGTGCCCACATATGGGTGGTGGGGAACTTATGGAGATGGCTGCTTGCTTTAGCCTGACCATCAGGGTGACATCAATACCCCAGGTTTGGGTGCATTGCTATTTAACACCATTTCCTAAACCAGGCAAAGATCATTTAAAGCTAAATGGATTTAGGATTATTACCCTACATAATACTTTTGACAAGATGCTGGAGAAGATCGTTGCTGTTAAGCTTTAGAAAAATTTAGAAAGGGAAAAGCTTCCCCTCCCCCCCCCCCCCACCTTCCCCGTAAGGTTTGGGGGTTTACCGGCCAGGGAGAGATACTTGGTCAAATGCAGCCACTTTTGCCTACGATGTTTATGAAGGGTTCCAAAACTGACAGGAGACGACGGTGGCAGCACTCGGTTTCGAGGACGCGTACAGCAGTCAGATATGATATTTTGATGTACGCTCATATGAAGAAGAGAGCATTCCTTGGTTGGTGAATTGAATTGCAGCTGTTCTGTATTCTCATAGCGTGGTTCTCCGGCTGGGTACATGGACCTCTGAGCCATGAATCATAGCCCCCGGACTATCACAGCGGTCAGCAGTTTCCCTTGTGCTTTTCAATGTGTATACGAGCAAGATTGCCAGCCTCGAAGCTCCAGGGGCTGGGAGGATACTAACATTTGCAGATGATGTTCTTGCATACAGGCAGGGGAGGGACAGAAATCAAACAGCTCTGGAAATGCAGGTGACACTGGGCAAAGTGATGGCGTAGTGTACGGAAATGAATGTCGTCATTAACCCAGAAAAAGCGTCTGTCTTGTGGTGCTCTCTGGAGAATAGAATTGTCAAACCTGACCTCCAAAGCATCACATTAAATGGTAGAGTTGTGAATAGAGACATGATGTGGGTATGAAATGTGGTGAGGAAAGTAAACTCCGTGGTGTAGTGGTTAAACCGCTGGCCTCACGCTCCAAAAGAAATGGGCTTGTTATGGGACACAGTGATTCGGTTCATGGGTGTCATTTTCTGGGAGACTCCTGTGGGGCCGTAGTGCTTGTGCTCTGTGCGACTCTTTTGAGAGTTCTCTCTGTGGAAAGGGATCTAGCCATCTGGGATAAAACCAGTTGCAATGAAATCATCCCTCTTACCTTCCAACCATATTCAATATGTCATGGCCTAGAAATTGTGAAGGCCTAACACTTCACACTCCGTCGGTAGTATATGCTGTCGGAAAACCTCCACCGTACATAGACAGGCAGGCAGGCAGGCAGTCAGTCAGTCAGGCAGGCGGACGGACGGACGGACGGACGGACTGACGGACGGACGAATGGATGGATGGATGGATGGATGGATGGATGGATGGATGGATGGATAGATAGATAGATAGATAGATAGACAGATAGACAGACAGACAGATAGATAGATAGATAGATAGATAGATAGATAGATAGATAGATAGATAGATAGATAGATTGAATGATAGCTAGATAGATAGATAGATAGATAGATAGATAGATAGATAGATAGATAGATAGATAGATAGATAGATAGATAGATAGATATATAGATAGGTGAATGGATGGGTGGATGGATGAATGGATGGATGGATGGAGGGATGGATGGATGGATGGATGGATGGATAGATGGATGGATGGATGGATAGGAATATAAGTAGGAATGTAGGTAGGTACATACGTAGACAGGTAGGTAGGCATCAAATATTCAGACAACTAGTTAGGTATGCATGTAGGTATGAACACCATAGGACAGTCAAGCAAATAAACCGATTGGTAGGTATTACCAGTGAGATGAAATGAACACCTTAAAAGTGTGATAGTCATGACAATAACCATGCCATTGTCTTGTAGCCTGTCAATATTGTAGTTAAGGATGTCAAGGCGAACACTGTATATAACGACAATTTAAAGATGGTCGCCCATCTTGTGACATTCACCAAAGGGGAACAGCTTTTTATTATCCGTGTTTTGGTTAGCTTTGGGGTGAAACCTATAGAAATTCATCGGCGAACCAATCTGGGCCATTATACATGGACACGCGTTAGATAGATTGGTGGATTGGTTTGCTGGTTGTGTGGTTGGTTGGCTACTTGGCTCGTTCGTTCTTTCATTAGTTAGTTAATTAGTTAGTTAGTTAGTTAGTTAGTTAGTTAGTTAGCTAGCTGGCTAGTTAGTTAGTTAGTTAGTTAGTTTTTTAGTTAGTTATTTAGTTAGTTAGTTAGTTATTTAGTTAGTTATTTAGTTAATTAGTCAGTTAGTTAGTTAATTAATTAGTTAGTTAGTTAGTTAGTTAATTATTTAGTTAGTTAGTATGTAAGTAAGTTAGTTAGTTAGTTAGTTAGTTGGTTGGTTGGTTGGTTTTTTGGTTGGTTGGTTGGTTGGGTGGTTGGTTGGTTGGTTGATTGGTTGGTTGGTTGGTTGGTTGGTTGGTTCGTTCGTTCGTTCGTTAGTTAGTTAGTTAGTTAGTTAGTTAGTTAGTTAGTTAGTTAGTTAGTTAGTTAGTTAGTTAGTTAGTTAGTTAGTTATCCATTCGTATGGATGGAAAGTTATTCAATCCCAGAAGGCTGAAAGCTAAAACCAAAATTAACAGCGTCGCCGTCAGAGAGCTCCTGTTTGCTGATGATTGTGATCTATACGCCAACTCAGAGGCGGACATGCAACATAATGTTTCAGCTTTCTCACATGCCTGTGTAAAATTTAGGGCTCAATATCAACTTGGAGAAGACTGTAGTTATGTACCAGCCAGCTCCAGGGAATAATCACACTGTGCCGAATATCAAAGTGAATGATCATAGGCTAAGTGTTGTGGACAAATTCACCTATCTTGGCAGCACTGTGTCACAAGCTGCCACAATGGATGACGAAGTGAATGCAAGAATCTCCAAGGCCAGTGCGGCCTTTGGCAGACTGTACAAGAATGTATGGGACAGAACTAGAATAAGCCTGCAAACAAAGCTAAAAGTCTACAAAGCAGTTGTATTATCCACACTGCTATATGCTTGTGAAACCTGGACTGTTTATCAGCGACACGCTAGGAAATAAAACCACGTCCACAGTCTGCCTAAGGAAGCTACTGAAGATTAAATGGCAAGACAAGACACTGAAGTCCTAGAAAGAGCGTCCATGCCCAGTATCCACACTATACTGATGAAGAATCAGATTCGCTGGGCTGGTCACTTGACTCGCATGCCAGATGACAGGCTCCCTAAACAACGGTTTCAGTGCCTGAGTGGAAACCTTCATAGACATCATGGGCAAAGACTGCTGCATTGGTCCAGGTTTCTCTTTTTGGACGGTACCCACCCAGGGTAGGTGGGAAAACACCTTGCCTCTCTAGTTGGCTTGATATTTTCCTGGCAATTACCTTCTCCAGCAGCTTGCCTACTGTATTCTGCATGGTTATAATTCGATATCCCTGAATTTTCTTATGGTCTTTGTCAGGCTTCGGCAAGGGAATCAGATAGCTGTGTAACCATTCCTCCTTGATGCTAGCACTCCCTATACTGTTGTTGTACATGTCTGCTAGTTTCTCTAGCTCATTGTCGGTACACCTATTTATGTCGTCGTATCTTATGCCATCAGGACCTGGAGCACTGTTTTTTGATCGTCGAAGCACAGCCTTGATTTCTTTCACTGTCACTGTGTCTTCATCCGAAGTGTTCTGGCCTTGCATCTGTCTGAGGTGACCTCCTTGGCCAGATTCCGGCCTCCCATGTCTGTCTGGTTGCTCTGCTCAAGGTAGCGTTCAAAGAGGGCTTTGCCCTTGTCCTCATCAGTCCTCTGCCAGATGAGGTCAGCACCTTGGAAGTCAGAAATGCTTATATTCTTGACTACCCCACTCATGCTTTTATGTAGTCGCCAGAACAATTTCAGTGACTTGTCTGTGCTTACTCTTTGACACACCTCTGCCCATTTTTCGCTTTTAACCACCGTGACCAGTTTTTTGAAATAGCTTACTTTTGTGTGCATCTCTCTTTCTAAGTGCAAGCAGGGACTAGGATGACCAGCTCAGTTCTTCTTGGCATTTTGCCATCTCCTTACAGCACTACGCTTATCCACCCAAGCCTTCTCCACCTCGAAACTCCACCACGGTGGCTGCTCCCAGCTTTTTCTCCTGCCCTGAAACGTTCTGCGCTTGTCACGTCTTATTTTGCTCACCACATCTTGCCCTGTACTGTCATACTGGAACGTCTTTACCTTTAGCTTGTGCTGCCTGGTTCTGCCTTTCTCCACCAATATGCTGCAAGGGTGGTGGTCGCTGCCATGGTGTCCTAGGACACCCCATCTACACACTGTAGTGAGTGAAGGTGAAACTAGCGCCAGATCAATAGCACTGTCCTCATCGTCTGGACGGCTTGCTGTCCTGGTGACACAGCCACTGTTGATACAAACCAGGTCGATGGTTTCCAGTGCAGTCTCGAGCTCCTCCCCTTGTGTATTGGAGGAAGTGCTTCCCCATGATCTGCCTTTAGCGTTGAAGTCACCACAGAAAATAACATTTCTCTCGTGGCCTAATATGCCACTTAAGCACTGCCACTTCTGGGCGTCCACACTCGCATTGCGGGCATAAACATTAACCAACACGAATGGTATACTGGAATGAACTCTCAACGCCTGTATTTGTATATCGTCACTGTCCCAACTGGACATGTCTAGCTCTGACGCCCACCATGCTGTCGCGAACGAGAATCGCCGTTCCCAGATGTCGTCTGTTGTAGAAACATTTGAAGCCGGCAATTCGGAGTAGCTGATCGCCCAGTCTCGTCTCCTGGAGTGCTACAATGTCGTTCCTGTAAACTAGGGTTTCTAAAATAGAGCCCCGTTGTTTTACACTGGCACAGTTCCAATATAGAATACGGATGTTCCTGAGTCCTAGACGGTGACACTTGAGTCTAAAACGCCTCAAACCCCCGCGCTTACCTTGCTTCTTTGTCCCTGCGCGGCTACCACGCCGCTTCGTTATGTTGACTGCTGATCGCTCGGAAAGAAGACGTTCTTCCGCCATGTTGAAAAAACGTAAACACAGACTGCTGATAACCACACACGCTGCTGAAAATTCACTCAAGGATGGCTTCGATCGATGCACGAACTCCGTAGCACCCGCGCAGATCTTGAGTAGAAACTCCTGGTTTTACATCCTGGCACACCAATTACACGCAAGAGATGAATAAATCCATCCCTTACGCGAAAAAGTTAACGAACACAACACAACACGACCGTCCGTCGCCATCTTGAAACAGTGAGTTAGTTAGTTAGTTTGTTTGTTTGTTTGTTTGTTTGTTTGTTAGTTAGTTAGTTAGTTTGTTTGTTTGTTAGTTAGTTAGTTAGTTAGTTGTTAGTTAGTTAGTTGGTTAGTTAGTTAGTTAGTTAGTTAATTAGTTAGTTGTTTGTTAGTTAGTTGTTAGTTAGTTAGTTTTTTTGTTTGTTTGTTAGTTAGTTAGTTAGTTAGTTAGTTAGTTTGTTTGTTTGTTTGTTAGTTAGTTAGTTAGTTAGTTAGTTTGTTTGTTAGTTAGTTAGTTAGTTAGTTAGTTAGTTAGTTAGTTAGTTAGTTTGTTTGTTTGTTTGTTAGTTAGTTAGTTAGTTAGTTTGTTTGTTTGTTTGTTTGTTAGTTAGTTAGTTAGTTAGTTAGTTAGTTAGTTTGTTTGTTTGTTAGTTAGTTAGTTAGTTAGTTAGTTAGTTTGTTTGTTAGTTAGTTAGTTAGTTAGTTAGTTAGTTAGTTAGTTAGTTGTTTGTTAGTTAGTTAGTTAGTTAGTTGTTAGTTAGTTATTTAGTTAGTTAGTTAGTTAGTTTGTTAGTTAGTTAGTTAGTTAGTTAGTTAGTTAGTTAGTTACTTTGTTAGTTAGTTAGATAGTCAGTTAATTAGTTAGTTAGTTAGTTAGTTAGTTAGTTAGTTAGTTAGTTAGTTGTTAGTTAGTTAGTTAGTTAGTTTGTTTGTTTGTTAGTTAGTTAGTTAGTTAGTTAGTTAGTTGGTTGGTTGGTTGGTTGGTTGGTTGGTTGGTTGGTTGGTTGTTTGGTTGGTTGGTTAGTTAGTTATTCCCCATATCATCCCCATGGCACACGGAACTATCACAAAGAGAACTGGTTACTCGCATAAGAAGAAGACAGTCCACATTTTTGGGGCATGCGGTGCGAATGGGAAGGCTGGAGTATGTCGTCACACCAAGAAGGCTTAAGGGGAAGAGAGGCAGTGGGAGACAGAGAGAAAATGCCGAACAGTTTGAGATCGTGGCAATGAGGAAAGTCGGTATGAGAAATGATTGCAAGCATGAGAGACAGAAGAATGTGGACAGACATGATCACCAACGCCACACAGCAGGGACTATAAGAAGTATAAACTTGTTCATTGTAAATCGTGTATGTACAACCTGTTGTCATCTGTTGTAGTTTGGGGCACACTTAAAGTGTTTAAAAAGTCGGTGAAGGATTTCAGGTCAGAGAAGAGACATGTGCGGCCGCCATAGACTTAGAGGACGCATATAACAGAGTATCTTTCGAGCACTTGACGCAAACCCTCCTCTGACTGAAAGTGCACCCTCACCTTGTACGATGGATAGCTGTAGTTCTGCTCCAAAGGAAGGTGGTGCTAAGATGCGGGAGTTGGTCTTCTGAGCCGATAACGATATGTCCAGGATTGCCTCAGTTTTCACCACTGTCACCAGTACTATTCAACGTGTATACGGTGCCGATCACTGAACAACAGTTGGACGGGAGGGGTAGGACTCTGTCATTCGTTGACGACATCCTCGTGTATCGACAGGGTCGAGATAGACAGGCGGTTGCCAATGATATGCAGGGTGAACTAGATCGAATTTCCTCGTGGTGTGCTGATGCCGTTGCCCCTGTCAACCCTGCAAAGGCAACGGTTACATGGTTCTCACTAAACAACAATATTGTGAAAACAGACCTGCCGGCAGTAAGAATGGATGGGAGCAGTTTGAGTAGAACCCAGTCAATGACATATCTTGGCGTGAGGCTTGATCGTAGCCTGTCCTTCAGAGATCATGTCGATTATGTCATAACGAAGGCTCGAAAAGGTTTGTCAGCAATGAGAGTCATGGCGACTGCCAATATCAAGCAAAGACTGCTAATACTTCTGTTCCAAGGAATTGTACTTTCACGCATCGAGTATGCCCTGGCCATCCTCACTGTCAGCCCTACACAGATTGGAAGACTTGAAAAGGTACAAAACGAAGCCATGTGCATCATTTTGGGCTGCACGAGAGACATCAGCTGTGTAGCAATGAGATACCTCCTTGACTTCCCGACAATGGAACACAGGATCAAGATCTGGAGAGCTCGTGCATACTTAAAAATAAGTGCAGATGAGCAGCACCCTCTGCATGACGCTATATTCAGAGAAAAGGGTGACAGGCTAAAGAGGGGCAAATCATGGATGGGTCGGGCGGAAGATGTCGTCAGACAGGTCTGCAGTCTTACCAGTATCAACCCCGGCAAGGAATGGGTGCCGGTGCCTCCAGCCTTTAAGTGCACTTTCTCCTGCATTATCACACTCGACAGACGGTGCAGAGAGCAGAACCCTGCCGCTGTCAATGCAGAGGTTAACGCGCTCATCTATGAACACTCAGATAGCCCCGAAGTGCTAATCAATACAGATGGATCTGTTGTAAAGCAGCAGAGAAGTGCGTGGGCATTTACAGCCCGTTCAGCGGGCCGAACCGTTCAAGAATCTAGTGGTGCCCACTCTATGACCACGAGCAGCATGACGATGGAGGTGATGGCAGTTACACAGGCTTTCATATGGCTGGAATCACAGCATTATACCAACATGTGTGTACTAAGTGATTCAATGAGCATGATTCAGAAGGTCGAAGCTGGATCTGTACGTAGACAGTGGACTGAATCGCTGCGGAAGTCTGTTGTCCGTAAAGTCACCTTCATCTTCGTCCCGGACATGCGGGAGTCGACAGAAATGAACGAGCTGACAAACTGGCTGGCTCTGCACCCTCCTGTAGATGGCCAGCCCATGGATCGTGCCGATGTTATTAACGTCCTTAAAGATTTGGCGAGAACAGAGGATTTTGACGTCAGTGAATCCACATCGCTGTCCAGGATGAAAGACTTGGGAGTAAGAATCGGCACGGCCAGGCGCGAGAGGTACATCGGGAAAATAAAGTGCCTCGTCAACCAACACAGAACTGGCACTATTAGCCACCGGACGCTGATGCATATGCTGGGGGGGGGGGGGGGAGGAGCTGAGCACCTATGCACATGTCCGAAGTGCAACGAAGATACCCCAACTGATAACTGAAAAGTCGGTGTCTCTGGCATCGCATTATGACTTTCAGCTTTTGTTTTGCCTAATGTATTCTCGAACTTCTATGCAGTTAGAGGGAAAAAATACAAAATCTGTTCAGTGCAAAGTTTGTGACATGCCTTATTTCTTGGACATCCGCACTCATACAATATATTCAGAACATTATGGAATTTGGCGGCCTCCAACAGCCATACCAATTCCCTTCAAGAGAAACTTAAATGTAAAGCCATCTGTGTCGCATTCATAAATGTAAACATTACAATTTCAACTACAGGTAACTTGATGTAAGCTCGTTAATATTTGTACAATACGTTATAAGCAGATGTGTAGCATTCTCTAAGTTTTACTTACATTCAAAATGTTTTATCCAGATTTTTATTGCAGATGTTAAGAAATTAAAGTATTTCTAACTATAAAATGATGCTTTGAAAATGAAATATTCAGGCTCTAGAGAACCAAACATCTATAAAAGAGAAGGTTGCCTCCCTTGGAATAAATCACATCGTTGTTAGTACGCTTGCTTACCAAGACATCTGTCATGTTTTTAAAGTCCCAACAGCAGGTTCATCGACAAGGACAATTCTGGGGCCAGCCTAATTAAAATAAGTACCAACATTATTAAGAATTATCTGGAAATTATGTGGGAGGTGAGTTGAGTATCCCAGGTACTGCAGTCTGCTTTCTCTAATCATATTTCTACCATTTATCGAGAGGCTTGGGAGAGCTTTAACAATCCTATTGTTCAGTGAGCACCACAAGACCTTTATTGGTCTGAGCTGAAACTTAATAAATGTATATGCCGCGGTTGATTCTTTTGTAACTAAAGAACGACGGGACTAACTTATGGAGCTGGAGGACATTCCAGGCAGTAGGCTGCTCAATGTGCGATGTGGCGACTTTAATGTACAAAACAGAGACTGGGACAATACCGGGTAAAATCGACAGAGAAATGCCCTTGCAGAAGCCATGGTGGATTCAGAAGTAGTCTGCATAAACGATGGGAGGCCAACTAGAATGGGGATGAGACCTGGTGATGTGGACACGACTATTGACCTGGCATTTGTTGCCCAGTCGGCAGTATTGAATGTTAAATGGACTATCCAGTGTGATCATGGGAGTGACCATCTACCCTGTTCTCTATTGATATCTAAGTCCGACAAGACCATCGCTATTAGAGCACATCAGCCCTTTAAATATGAGAGGGAATACACCCTTATGGGTGGTCTCAGATAGAGGGCATGCAGTGTCACTAGCAAACTTACTTATGTGCAGCCTCCTTGGTGGACCTCTGAGGTAGAACGTGCATGGAAATCTAAGAGAGCAGCAGTTAAACAGTGACAGAAAGTGCACCCCAAAGCTCACAAGAGGAAATGGAGAAAGCTTCGCAAGAAAAGAAAGCCAAGGTGGAGGAATTCAAGCGCTGTACAACAGAGGCAATAAGAGAGAAAAGGGAACACTTTATGAATGAGATTAGAGGAGATAAACCACAGGGAAATTTCTGCAAATTGCATTGACATATGGAAAGGAAAGATCGTCCAGCCACAGTGGGTACAATATACAGAGATAGTGGTTCGAGTTTGACAATGGACAAAGAGAAAGGGGAAGCTTTCCTGCAGAGATTTAGCACTGAAGATCAGAACGATGGGGGCATCAGAGGCTAAGTTAGAAACCTATCTGGTACCAATAAAGATACCTACTGTGAGGATATCATTCAGCTAGACCAGGAGTCACCAAACGTTTTTCTCGGCGGGCCGGATAACAGAAGAAATGACGAGCGCAGGCCGCATACTCATTCTGTACAACACTTGCACCGTCTCCGTGGCGAAGGTAATACGGACGCGGTTTGTAATACCGTATACCCGCGTTAGAAACATAGATGCGCGCGATTTGGTCGCATTGCGCTGGTTTTTTACGCTATGGTGTGGGTCCGGGTCGTTTAGAAAGCAATGGCAAACTACTGAACGTAAACTTGCCAAGACATCAACAACAGCAAAACATGCTGGTGTTGACTGCAAATGTACAACACTTGCAAGCCAGAATGAACGCTCTGGGAATAAAAGACGAATAACTAAGTTAATCATGGGTGAATGGCGTGCAATGCACACAAAAAACAAAGACAACCAACATATTTATTTACTACAAAAGGTTATCAAAGAAGCCAACGTTAGCAACAAAGATAGTTACATCAGACCTAAAGTGCACATATCCGAATCTCACAAACTAAGCAGCAAAAAAGGTTAGTGAGATTTGTGATGCTGATATTTGGCTTTCAAGATTTCATCCATGTTTGGTTTGGAATTGCAGCATCCAATCTAGAGAACTGCTTTCAAATGTTCATCAGTCAATCTCGTTCGATGTATTGATTTCACATATTTCATTTTTGAAAATGTTTGCTCATAGACATAAGTTGTTCCAAACACTGACACCATTTTTGTTCCATATCCTTTACAGGACATCATTGTCAACATCAGCATCTTTCAGCTGATTGTTGATTTCTTGGCAAGATTACGCTCAGTAGTTTGTCATTGCTTTCTCAGCAACCGGCTCACATACCCCTAAGTTACCGTCGCGGAGAGAACCGCGACCAGTTCTCGCTCACATCACGTTACTTACGAGAGTATATGGGATTAAGGAGAAATTCGTGTAATCCCTAGGCCAGGGAGACAGGCACTGATGCCATACTAGCGGAAAATTGCTTCAGTTTCGGAAACTCAATATCAGCTAAGCAGCGTTAAAATTCAACAAGTTTTCCTTCTCAGTGCTTCTCTTTCAACAAGTCATTTGTTAAAAATCAGTAAGCTTCAACTTTAATTCAACTGGCACATCATCAAGGTTACAATCACACGGATTCTGCAACAGAAGAATGTCACTTTCAATTCTGTCAAGATCTGAAAATCTTTTCAAACAAATGCTTCTTCAAGTCACGAATAATTTGTTTTTTTGTGTGTGTGGAAAATCGAGTTTGACATCTTTGGCGATTGTAGCGCAAAACTTTTTGAAATAGTGAAAATGAAACACGGTTTCTCATTCTAGTTGTATTGCAAACAATGGCAGCTTTCTCCGAAATCCTTTTCATGATTCTGTAGAGGACACGGACGAGATTATCATTTCCCTGAAGTTTCAAACTCAGAACATTCATGTTTTATGTGATGTCGACCAAAGATGACAACTGTGACATCCAAGTAGGATCTGGCAGCTGTGGATCAGCTCTAATGTTTTCAGTCAGGAAACCATCAATATCGTTTCGGAGCTTGTAAAAACGAAATAGGACTTGACCGCATCTGAGCCACACTCATTGATGTGTGATAAAGCAAGTCACAGAAGTCAGAATCAATTTAGTCAAGAAACGCCTTTAACTGATGGTGATTGAGTGCATACCCCCGAATGAAGTTCACAGCAGAAACGACTGGTTTCAGTACACAAGAAATGTCCATGTCTTTCCCCCACAAAGTGCTTGCTGATGTATGATGCAGTGTATGAACAGAGCGCACGGAATTTGGAAATTTTTCAACTAAGTCCTGATCTGGACCATTAGCCTCTTCCTCACAGCTAATAAGCCCAGTTGTAACATCTCCTAAAACAACCAGGGAGAAATTTATAACAGCTCAAAAAGCCGATTGATCTTTGTAGAAGTATTTTAAACTATTAGGCCAAAAGCCACGAGTAGCAAAGAACGCGAAATGGTATTTTGCTCTGAAAAACGGAATTCTGACACGGTACTATACCAAAGGTTCTAGCACTACAGAACAAACGGTGCTACCTTCAGAAAACCGCAACCAAGCATTACAGCTAGCGCATGACATACCCTTTGCAGCCCATAGGCGTATGCTAAAACTCGAGCAAGGTTACTTACTCAATTCTATTGGCCTAAATTTTGCAGTGATACCAAACTGTATTGCAGATCGTGTGACATCTGCCAAAAGCTTGTTAAAAAGGGCAAACACCCGCAAGCAGAACTGCAAATCACTGATTTGGCAATTAGACCGTTTGAAAAGATCTCGGTCGATATAGTTGGTCCTCTTAACCACATAACATCAAGAGGAAACAAATATATTGTAACAATAATTAATTTATGTAATCGGTGGCCAGAAGCCATTCCGATGAAGAACATAACTTCCAAAGACATCATGGAAGTATTCTTCCATATTTTTGCAAGAGTAGGATTCCCTGATACCATCCTTTCAGATCGGGGTAGTCAGTTTATTGCCGCAGCGACACAAGCCTTTACTAAGATGTTGGGGGTGAAGCAATGTTTTAACACCCCGTACCACCCACACTCCACGGGTATCATAGAAAAGATTAACGGCGACTTAAACATATGCCCTCAAAAGTAACCCAAGAACATCCCGAAGATTGGGACACGTATCTACCTGCTATTTTAGTTGCAAATAGGGAAGTTCCACATTCCAGCACTGGATTCTCACCATTTGAAATTGTATATGGTGCCAAACCACGCGGCCCATTAACTTTGTACCAGTCTATGCTGACTGAAAGTAAAACTATATCTACACCCATTTCATCGTATGAACATGTAACATCAATATGCGATAGAATCATGAGATCATGTGTGTTAGCGAAAGAAGCACTACAAAAATCGGGTGCTATCTACCGACAATACGCTATCAGAGGAAATATAACAATTACTCTGACGCCAGGACAGGACGTTCTTCTTCTATTGCCAAGTGACAGACATCTTCTCACAGACTCATGGCAAGGACCGTTTAAAGTGTTACGACAAATTTCGACAGTAGATTACGAAATTGCAATTAGGGACAAACATAAGATTTTTCATATTAACATGCTTAAACCATATTACCACAGGGACGACGAGAAAGTAGAGACTACAGCAAGCACAACAATAGTAGACCAGACAGACGACAACGATACTGACGAGATACCAACACCAGTACTGGACACGACAACCAACCTACAAGACATAAAGGTAAATCCCAAGCTGACGCAGACACAGACCGGCAGTTGCAGACAAGTAATACAAGAATACAGTACAATTTTTTTCTAACAACCCAGGACAGACAGACTTAGTGCATCATCATATTATTTTGACGTCTGACATCCCAATAAAATGCAGACCATATCCCATTCCTATACACTACAAAGTACTCTGCTCTACAACATCTACTAAAATCAAAGGCGCTATCTCGTAACACCAAAATCACAATATACAAAACACTGATCAGACCAGTTGTGCTGTATGGCTCTGAAACCTGGAGTACAACGAAAGGAGACGAAGCCTTGTTACAAACCTTTGAGAACAAAATTTTAAGACGCATCTTTGGACCCAATAGGGATACACAAAGTGGAGAGTGGAAAAGAAGAAGTAACAAAGACTTTTATGATTTGTTTAAGTCCCCGCTAATCACTGGTATCATGAAGGCTAATAGACTACAATGCTGGGGCATATAGAAAGAATGGAAGATAATAGGGAAACAAAACTCGCTTACACTCAGGAAATAAATGACCGTAGACCCCGAGGTAGACGATGAAGGTGGTGGAGAGATAATACATGTACCGACCTACAAGCACTAGGAATCAACGACTGGCAAGAGAAGGTCCACCAGAGAGACGAATGGAGACAGAATGTATTTGCAGCAAAGAACCTCAATGGCTCGGAACGCTGAAGAAGAATACACTAAAAAGACAAATTACACCAAGAAATTATTGATTTAGAAGCAAACCATATCATCCGACGTTCACAATCACATTTTTGTTCACCGATTGTCATTGTGAGAAAAAAGGACAACACAATAAGACTCTGTGTTGACTATAGGAAACTCAACAGCATTACACAGTTGGATTTATAACCAATGAGCAACTGTGAAGACATACTAATTGAACTGACTGACTAACGTTATTTTACTAAACTTGACATGACAAAAGGTTACTGGCAAATACCTGTACATGCTGACAGTATATATCTGACAGCATTTGCCACACCCTGGGGACTATACAATTGGTCCAAGTTGCCATTCGGGCTAGTTAATGCTCCAGCAACATTTGTCAGAATGAAAAGACGACTGTTGACAGGCATTTCGAACATCATTTTGTACATGGAATACATTTGCATACATACAAAGAACATGACAGACCACATAACAGCACTACAGCAGACATTCGACAGGATTAGACAACACGGACTGACAATAAAACCATCCAAAGTTGATATAGCCTTTCAAGAAATTTCATTTTTGGGCTATAAGATCTCAAATGGCTTTATATCAACTGACGATAACATCATGTCTAGAATTTTGAAACTGTCGCTTCCGACAACCAAGAAAGAGTTGCGAAGTGTGTTAGGTCTTTTGAATTATTATAGACAATGTATTCCTCATTTTGCTGAATTAACCAAATGTTTCACTGATTTACTAACAAACAAGCATCCTAATGTCATTATAAACAGCGAATGTTTAAGGCCTGCATTTGCGAAAGTACTCTCTTTTTTTTCCAGTGAACCTATTCTAAAATTACCCGATCTTAGCACTATTTTCAGGCTAAGATGCGATGCGAGATCCGTAGCCATTGGAGGGGTACTGCTTCAAGAGCACGACCAAATATTGTACCCTGTATACTACGTCTCTCGGAAATTGAACACCAGTGAACGAAATTACAGCACGCCGGAACTTGAAGCCCTCGCTCTTGTGTTCTCGGTACGTAAACTTTCAAAATTTCTTTTAGGTAAACACTTCATTATAGAAACAGACAATAGTCCGTAGACATTCATCACCAGTGGAACCCCAAGTAACCACAGAGTGGCAAGATGGTCCCTGCTTCTGCAGGATTATAGCTTCGAAATCAGACATATAAGAGGCTCACATAACTCACTGGCCTATCTTCTATCGAGATGTCCATACGACTCACCCAATAGCCATGTTTGCCTAATGAGTAACACGTCAATGTGACGTCATGTGTTTATGTGGAAACTTGCCAAAACTGAAGTCCTTCATTAGATATTCTATGAGATAAGGGTAGATATCTAATGTCGGAGTTATCTTATAGGTAGATACTCACAGGCTAACCTGATTATTTGTAATTGTTGTTTTTGGTTGAGAGGTACGGGCAAGTTAGCCGTAACCCACCGGACTGGCTATGTCTCAGCGAGGTAAAATCTATAGAAGTGATTGTACTTGACAAGTATGCTTGATGGGTAGGCATGGAGATTGTATGCATATTGTTTACTAATCACCTGTACATATTAAGAAAAACCAAAGATTTACGTCAGGTGAAGTGCAAAGTTCGATTCTGACAAGATAAAGAACAGCTATATAAACTACATGAAAGGAAAACCTTTCATGAGAAAAGGAGGGGGGGGGGGAGAATGTCAGAGTCTCACCCGGAGTTACAACGCGTTGTCTGTACCAACGCCAGTCAATGCAAGGCTGAACTATGATAAACACTACAGTTATAACGCGGCGTCGTCGACAACGCCAGGCAATCAACACTGAGCGATGCTAAGCAGTCGGGGGTCAGCTGGAACACAGCGTGAACATTGGGGGTCACGCAAGCTAACTCGAGCACAACTGACGCGTGTGCTAAAAGGCTAGTTAGACTGGGCTTGGGCGCCGTACCGGACAAACGTGTGAATGCGGCCTGAGAGTTTGTGCATGTATTGATCGATAGCCTGTATGACCGTTGGAGATGGAACGCCTGTGTGTTTGACTTGTAAGTGGAGTGCATTGATGTATTATTATATTAATGTATTGATTGCTTGTATTTATGATCTATTTGATATTGTGGATTGTGATTGCGCGACGCCTGTATTGTTTCTGATGTGTGCAGTCAGCGAATAAAGAGCGCGAATTATATCATTGGTTATTCGCCTCGCGTTATTTGATAATCATATTTAGTATCACACTTGTCAAGATACGAGCCACAGTTCTTGCTCTTCGCAAGACTCTGACAGTTGTATCTTGTAAGAGTGACAGATTCATTTTCAGCAAACTTTCTCGTAAAGAGATTTCTTTGAGTTTCAAAACCACGTTTCATGGACTCATATTTTTCAGAGTGTAACTTTCCAGAAAACTTTCAATACGTTGATATATGTTATGTTTCGTAGTGACACCGAAGATTGTACTCTTTCAATATGGCAACACTTTAGTTGCACATTACGCAACTGGTTTTCCGGTCCTTTGTTTCCACAAAGAAGTTTTTACTCCCCATTTTTCATTGAAAACGCGACACTTGCCGTCCACTTTTCTTTTCTTAGTAGATATAATGAAGGGTGAAGTACACGGGATTTTAAAATGAAGAAGACATTGAATTAGAAACATAATTAAAATCTTATTGACACTTAAGAAAAGCAGGCGACTAAGGGTCACTGGTGAAACTACGGCTCACCATAGGTACACACAAAATTTATAGATACCTATGGTTATGAGAATATATCTCATAATAAGGTTTGCAAAATATATAAATAGGGCCAGCCTAAATAAACAGCCTAGAGCAGAGTTTGTCAACCGGGGTTCCGAGACTGGCAGCCAGGGGTTCCGCGGAAACAGACCGAAATCGCCTAAATGCAACATTTCTGCCCATCTGGTTTATTACATAAAGTAGGACAGACACTTGGACCATTGTATAGAGTTCCTTGAGCAACGTAAACATTTGCGTAAGGATCTGCTCCAGCAGAAAGATTGAAAAACACTTGCCTAGCGACCAGCTCGATTAGCACCTTGACCGGGGAATTCTTCTGAGCTGGGGATAATATGTTCGTAATAACACGTGGATTCTATGGCATTTTTATGCTATGTTTACTACTTTATTGCCTCTATTCACACTTGTAGTTCACTTACCTATCACTGTCAAACATAGAAATCCTTGTTACATACCCATAAAATGGATGACTGGCAAAAATAAGTCAGTATTTCTGGAACATTGGAATTGTGTTGACAGCCGAACGCATCTAGGGAGGGAAAGGTGTGTGTGTGTGTGTGTGTGTGTGTGTGTGTGTGTGTGTGTGTGTACGAGCAAGATTGCCAGCCTCAAAGCTCCAGGGGCTGGAAGGATAATAACATTTGCAGATGATGTTCTTGCATACAGGCAGGGGGGGGGGGGGGGGACACAGAAATCAAACAGCTCTGGAAATGCAGGCGACACTGGACAAAGTGATGGCGTGGTGTACAGAGATGAATGTCGTCATTAACCCAGCAAAAGCGTCTGTCTTGTGGTGCTCTCTGAAGAATAAAATTGTCAAAGCTGACCTCCCAAGCCTCACAATAAATGGTAGAGCTGTGAATAGTGACATGATGTGGGTATGAAATGTGATGAGGAAAGTAAACTCACCATCGCATCTCCTTGTGGACCGAGATGATCTCCGCGGTGAAGTGTTTAAACCGCTGGCCTCACGCTCCAAAAGAAATAGGCTTGTTATGGGACACAGTGATTCGGTTCGTGGGTGTCATTTTGTGGGAGATTCCTGTGGGGCCGTAGTGCCTGTGTTCTGTGCGACGTTTTGACAGATCTCTCTGTGGAAAGAGATCCAGCCATCTGGGATAAAATCAGTTGCAATGAAATCATCCCTCTTACCTTCCAACCATATTCAATATGGCGTGGCCTAGAAATTGTGAAGGCCTAACACTTCACACTCCGTCGGTAGAATATGCTGTGGGACCACCTCCACCGTATATAGACAGACAGACATACAGACATACTAGCATACAGACAGACAGACAGACAGACAGACAGACAGACAGACAGACATGCAGGCAGGCAGACAGACAGCCAGACAGACAGACAAAAAGACAGACAGACAGACAGAAAGACAGACAGAAAGACAGACAGATAGATAGATAGATAGATAGATAGATAGATAGATAGATATATAGATAGATAGATAGATAGATAGATAGATAGATAGATAGATAGATAGATAGATAGATAGATAGATAGATAGATAGATAGATGGGTGGCTGGTTGGATGGATGTATGGCCGAATGGGTGGATGGACGGATGGATAGATTGATGGATGGATGGATGGATGGATGGATGGATGGATGGATGGATGGATGGATGGAGGGTATAGTAATGTAAGTAGGAATGTAGTTAGGTACATACGTAGACAGGTAGGTAAGCATCAAATATTCAGACAACTAGTTAGGTATGCACGTAGGTATGAACAACATAGGACAGACAAGCAAATAAGCCGATTGGTAGGTATTACCAGTGAGTTGAAATGAACACCTTAAAAGTGTGATAGTCATGACAATAACCATGCCATTGTCTTGTAGCCTGTCAATATTGTTGATAAGGATGACGGGCGAACACTGTGATATAACGATAGTTTAAAAATGGTCGCCCATCTTGTGACATTCACCAAAGGGGAACAGCATTTTGCTATCCGTGTTTTAGTTAATTTTTGGGTGAAACCTATAGAAATTCATCGGTGAACCAATCTGGGCCATTATACATGGACATGCGTTAGATAGCTTGGTGGTTTGGTGTGTTGGTTGTGTGGTTGGTTTGCTAGTTATCTCGGTCGTTCGTTCATTAGTTAGTTAATTAGTTAGTTATTTAGTTAGTCAGTCAGTCAGTCAGAAAGTCAGTCAGTCAGTCAGTCAGTTAGTTAGTTAATTAGTTATTTAGTTAATTAGATAGTTAGTTAGTTAATTAGATAGTTAGTTAGTTAGATAGTTAGTTAGTTAGTTAGTAAGTAAGTTAGTTTGTTAGTTAGTTAGTTAGTTAGTTTTAGTTAGTTAGTTAGTTAGTTAGTTAGTTAATTAGTTAGTTAGTTAGTTAGTTAGTTAGTTAGTTAGTCAGTTAGTTAGTCAGTTAGTTAGTTAGTTATATCATCCCCAAGGCACACGGAACTATCATAGAGAGAAATGGTTACTCTCATAAGAAGAAGACATTTTTGGGGCATGCGATGAAAAGGGGAGGGCTGGAGTATGTCGTCACAACAAGAAGGCTGGAGGGGAAGAGAGGCAGGGGGAGACAGAGATAAAATGCTGAACAGTTTGAGATCGTGGCAATGAGGAAATTGGGTATCAGAAATGAATTGAAGCATGAGAGACTGAAGAATGTTGACAGATAATGATCACCAACGCCACACAGCAGGGACTATAAGAAGTATAAACTTGTTCATTGCAAATCGTGTATGTACAACCTGTTGCCATCTGTTGTAGTTTGGGACGCACTTAAAGTGTTTAAAAAGTCGTTGCCTCTGGCATCGATTATGACTTTCAGCTTATGTATTGCCTAATGTATCCTCGAACTTCTATGCAGTTAGAGGAAAAAAATACATAATCTGTTCAGTGCAAAGTTTGTGACATGCCTTCTTTCTTGGACATCCGCACTCATACAATATATTCAGAACATTATGGGGTTTGGCGGCCTCTAACAGCCATACCAATTCCCTTCAAGAGAAACTTAAATGTAAAGCCATCTGTGTCGCATTCATAAATGTAAACATTACAATTTCAACTACAGGTAACTTGATGTAAGCTCGTTAATATTTGTACAATACGTTATAAGCAGATGTGCAGCATTCTCTAAGTTTTACTTACATTCAAAATGTTTTATCCAGATTTTTATTGCAGATGTTAAGAAATTAAAGTATTTCTAACTATAAAATGATGCTTTGAAAATGAAATATTCAGGCTCTAGAGAACCAAACATCTATAAAAGAGAAGGTTGCCTCCCTTGGAATAAATCACATCGTTGTTAGTACGCTTGCTTACCAAGACATCTGTCATGTTTTTAAAGTCCCAACAGCAGGTTCATCGACAAGGACAATTCTGGGGCCAGCCTAATTAAAATAAGTACCAACATTATTTAGATTTATCTGGATATTATGTGGGAGGTGAGTTGAGCTAATACCTAAAGGACAGGATTCTATCAAATGTGAATCCCAGGTACTGCAGTCTCCTTTCTCTAATCATATTTCTACCATTTATCGAGAGGTTTGCGAGAGCTTTAACAATCCTATTGTTCAGTGAGCACCACAAGACATTTATGGGTCTGAGCTGAATCTTAATAAATGTATATGCCACGGTTGATTCTTTTGTTACAAAGAAACGACGAGACTAGCTTATGGAGCTGGAGGACATTCCAGGCAGTAGGCTGCTCAATGTACGATGTGGCGACTTTAATGTACGAAACAGAGACTGGGAGAATACAGGGTAAAACCGACAGGGAAATGCCCTTGCAGAAGCCATGGTGGATTCAGAAGTAGTCTGCATAAACGATGGGAGGCCAACTAGAATGGGGATGAGACCTGGTGATGTGGACACGACTATTGACCTGGCATTTGTTGCCCAGTTGGCAGTATTTAATGTTAAATGGACTATCCTGTGTGATCATGGGAGTGACCATCTACCCTGTTCTCTAGGTGATTGAAGGATGTATGCGAGGATGGGGGATGTGTGTTTGTCTGGGTGGTTGGGGTGTGTGTGAGTGGGAGGGTAGATGAGAGATGCATGTGTTGATGGGCGCGTGTGTGATGTGTGGGTGTGTGGTTGATGGATGAGTACGTGAGTGGGTGGATGTGTGTGAGAGATGAATGTATAGGTGGGGTAGGTGTGTAGTTGTGAGATGTGTGTGAGCGGCGGATGTGTGTGGGTGGGTATATGTGGGTAGCCCAATTTGTTACCCTTTTAAAATAAAGTTTGTTCGTTCGTTCGTTCGTTCTGTTGATTTCTGAGTACACCAAGACCAACGCTGTTAGAGCACCTCAGCCCTTTAAATACGAGAGGGAATACACCCTTATGGGTCGTCTCAGATAGAGGGCATGCAGTGTCACTAAAACTTACTTATATGCAGCATCCTTGGTGGACTTTCGAGGTAGATCGTACATGGAAATCCAAGAGAGCAGCAGTTAAACAGTGACAGAAAGTGCTGCGGACACCCCAAAGCTCGCAAGAGGAAATGGAGAAAGCTTCGCAAGAAAAGAAAGCCAAGGTGGAGGAATTCAATCGCTGTGCAACAGAGGCCATAAGAGAGAAAATGGAACACTTTATGAATGAGATTAGAGGAGATAAAACACAGGGAATCTTCTGCAAATTGCATAGACAGATGGAAAGGAAAGATCGTCCTGCCACAGTGGGTACAATATACAGAGATAGCGGTTCGCGTTTGACAATGGACAAAGAGAAAGGGGAAACTTTCCTGCAGAGATTTAGCACTGAAGATCAGAACGATGGGGACATTAGAGGCTAAGTTAGAAACCTATCTGGTACCAATAAAGATACCTACTGTGAGGATATCATTCAGCTAGACCAGGGGTCACCAAACGTTTTTCTCGGCGGGCCGGATAACTGAAAAAATGACGAGCGCGGTCCGCATACTCATTCTGTACAATACTTGCGCCGATCTCTGTGGCGAAGGTCTTACGGACACGGTTCGTAATCCCGTATACCCGCGTTCGAAACATAGATGCACGCGATTTGGCAGCAGACCGCATTGTGCTGGTTTTTTACGCTATGGTATGGGTGCGGGTCGTTTAGAAAGCAAGGGCAAACTACTGAACGTAAACTTGCCAAGACATCAACAACAGCAATAAATGCTGGTGTTGACTGCAAACAAGCCAGAATGGACGCTCTGAGAATAAGAGACGAATAACAAAGTTAATCATGGGTGAATGGAGTGCAATGCACACCAAAACCAAAGACAACCAACATATTTATTTACTACAAAAGGTTATCGAAGAAGGCAACGTTAGCAACAAAGATAGTTACATCAGACCTAGTGTGCACATATCAGAATCTCACAAACTATGGTTAGTGAGATTTGTGAAGCTGATATTTGGCTTTCAAGATTTCATCCATGTTTGGTTTGGAATTGCAGCATCCAATCTAGAGAACTGCTATCAAATGTTCATCAGTCAATCTCGTTCGATGTATTGAGTTCACATATTTCATTTTTGAAAGTGCTTGCTCACAGGCGTAAGTTGTTCCAACCACTGGTACCATTTTTGTTCCATATCCTCTACAGGACATCACTGTCAACATCAGCATCTTTCAGTTGATTTTTGATTTCTTGGCAAGATTACGCTCAGTAGTTTGCCATTGCTTTCTGAGCAACCGGCTCACATACCCCTAAGTTACCGTCGCGAAGATAACCGCTACCAATTCTCGCTCACATCACGTTACTTACAAGAGTATACGGGATTACGGAGAAATTCGTGTAATCCCTAGACCAGGGAGACAGGCACTGGTGCCATGCCAGCGGAAAATTGCTTCAGTTTCGGAAACTCAACATCAGCTAAGCAGCGGTAAAATTCAACAAGTTTTCCTTTCTGTGCTTCTCTTTCAAAAAGTCATTTGCTTGGAAATTAGTGAGCTTCAACTTTAGTTCAACTGGCACATCATCAAGGTTACAATCAAACGGATTCTGGAACAGAAGAACGTCACTTTCAATTCTATCAAGATCTGAAAATCTCTCCAAACAAATGCTTCTTCAAGTCACGAATAATTTTTTTGGGAAAATGAAGTTTCACATCTTCGGCGATTGTAGCGCAAATCTCTTTGAAATAGTGAAACTGAAAAACGTTTTCTCCTTCTAGTTGTATTGCAAACAATGAGAGCTTTCTCCGAAATCCTTTTGATGATTCTGTAGAGGACACAGACGAGATTATCCTTTCCCTGAAGTTTCAAATTCAGATCATTCATGTTTGATGTGATGTCGACCAAAGATGACAACTTTGACATCCAAGTAGGATCTGGCAGCTGTGGATCAGCTCTATTGTTTTCAGTGAGGAAACCATCTATTTCGTTTCGGAGCTTGTAAAAACGAAATAGGACTTGACCGCATCTGAGCCACACTCATTGATGTGTGATAAAGCAAGTCACAGAAGTCAGAATCAATTTCTTCAAGAAACGCCTTTAACTGACGGTGATTGAGTGCATACCCCCGAATGAAGTTCACAACAGAAATGACTGGTTTCAGTACATAAGAAATGTTCAAGTCTTTCCCCACAAAGTGCTTGCTGATGTATGATGCAGTGTATGAACAGAGCGCACGGAATTTGGAAATTTTCCAACTAAGTCCTGATCTGTACCATTAGACTCTTCCTCACTCCACCATGCTTTTTTCCTCCATCAAAGCTGATTCCACTGAAAGTTATAATCTTTGCACTTCCATTAAAATGTCTTTTCCTGTTGTTGTTCCATACTTGCTGCAAACGGATGCCAACTCTTCCGTTATCTGAAAGTCCAAATTGACACCACAAATGATCACGACAAGTTGTGACGTACTCGAGAGATTAGTAGACTTATACAGCGCCAGAGAATACCACAACACGTTCCTATTTTTCTCTCGTATCTGTAGTACTATGTTCTCTCCAAATTCTTATGTTCTTCGCACAACTGAACTTGCCTATGGCAGATAGTCCAAACAAATCGGCTTTATCAGACACAAGTCGATTGCTGCTTACATAATACACTCTTTGATGAAGTTGCCATCAGTAAACTGTTTTCCTCGTTCTGCCATCTTATATACAATGTTGTATCTTGTAAGAGTGACAGATCCACTTTCAGCAAACTTTCTCGTGAAGAGATTTCTTTGAGTTTCAAAACCACGTTTCATGGACTCATATTTCTCAGATTGTAACTTTCCAGAAAACTTTCAATACGTTGATAGATGTTATGTTTCGTAGTGACACCGAAGATTGTACTCTTTCAATATAGCAACACTTTAGCTGCACATTACGCAACTGGTTTTCCGGTCCTTTGTTTCCACAAAGAAGTAATTTACTCCCCATTATTCATTGAAAACGCGACACTCGCCGTCCACTTTTCTTTTCTTAGTAGACATAATGAAGGGTGAAGTACACGGGATTTTAAAATGAAGAAGACATTGAATTAGAAACATAATTAAAATCTTATTGACACACAAGAAAAGCAGGCGACTAGGGGTCACTGGTGAAACTACGGCTCACCATAGGTACATACAAAATTTATAGATACCTATGGTTATGAGAATATATCTCATAGTAAGGTTTGCAAAATATATAAATAGGGCCGGCCTAAATAAACAGCCTAGAGCAGAGTTTTTCAACAGGGGTTCCGAGAGTGGCAGCCAGGGGTTCCGCGGAAACAGACCGAAATCGCCTAAATGCAACATTTCTGCCCATCTGGTTTATTACATAAAGTAGGACAGACACTTGGACCATTGCACAGAGTTCCTTGAGCAACGTAAACATTTGCGTAAGGATCTGCTCCAGCAGAAAGATTGAAAAACACTTGCCTAGCGACCAGCTCGATTAGCACCTTGACCGGGGAATTCTTCTGAGCTGGGGATAATATGTTCGTAATAACACGTTGATTCTATGGCATTTTTATGCTATTATTGCTACTTTATTGCCTCTATCACTGTCAAACATAGAAATCCTTGTTGCATATCCATAAAATGGATGACTGGCAAAAATAATTCAGTATTTCTGGAACATTGGAATTGTGTTGACAGCCGGACGCATCTGGGGAGGGAAAGGTGTGTGTGTGTGTATGTGTGTGTGTGTGTGAGTGTGTGTGTGTGTGTGTTTGTTTATGTGTGTGTTTGTGTGTGTGTGGCTGTTGCTATGGAAACCATGGAAATGTCAGAGCGTAGTCGGCGCTACAACGAGCCTGGGGAGAACTTGGGATGGTGCAAAATAAGCGAACATTACAATAAACAAGAACATCTAGTTACAATAATTTGTCATTGAAAATTATAAATTTAAGACACGTAATAGCCAGGAGGTCTCCGCACGTGTAAATCAATCAATCAATCAGGTTCCGTCTCCGCTATGAAGGCTGGCTACAATGGATTTCAAACACTGTCTCTCGCCTTGACTGTACATTATATCAGGCTGATGTTCTTCCTTCTCTTTATGTTATCTTCTGTCACAGTCCTAACTATCTCTTACTTCTAGCTCACTGGACGTGGACAGGTAAATTATAACATCCAGGACGTGTACATACACCAGTTACAATAACAGCACTCGAAACTCGCAGGAGCAGTCTCCTGTACAACCTTTATTACATAATACAAAAGGGTAATATCATTTAGAGCACACCCTGTCTCAATACACCTTTAGCTCACGCTTACTATTGAGCAATCATTCGACACAGGCGGCTAAACGCTCGCACACATGCACCTGGGCGATATTTACACACTGTCGCCTTTCTAACCATTCGCAATCACAGTCTCACATCATCTCGCATATATCACAGCTAGTACATTCCTCGAATATCAATACACAGATCTCTGCAACATCTATCCGTCAGAACACTATCGTTCTATCTCTCGCTATTCTCAATACGTCCGTCTCTCTCTGCTGTCTCACACACACTGACCCTTCTCCTCTTCGTCCTTCCCGCATCCCGTGGGTGTGTCCACGGGCTTCTTGTCTGACTTTCCGTCAGCCAAGTCATGCCGTCTCCTAGTATCCTTGACCTCAGCTATTGCTTAGGTCCTTACGTACATACAGACCCTGACATTCTCCCCCCGCACCACCAATGTGGCACTTTCTTTTAGAAATGTGACACATTCTGTTGTTTTTATTTTTGAAAGATCTTTTTAATCTTGTCAGGGGACTGTATGACCAATGGTATACCCATGCGTACCTTGTTACTTTCTTAGAGATTAAATATCACTGTTGTTGTCTCCCTTCTTTTCTTTTGTTTTGAGATTCTTGTCACCGTTTTGTCGTGGTCTGGAAATTGTTTTGGTTGGGTCTACTTATCACACCTCGTTATACTTTTCAATCTCCATTCCGTGACATTATTTCCTGTTCATGTTTCACAATCGATTCACTGTGCATTATCTTCTCATAGTTATTGAGGCTATGCTGGCTTAAGGATTTACCAATGATTCACGCCCGTAATAAGGCTACAATATCCTCTTACAGCATTCTTAGCTTTTCTCTCTTTTCCGACGTGGTTTCCCTCGTCTATAATTACTGCACCATATTCGATTCTTTTTATGAGCACACCATGTCACTGTCGTGGTCATGGTTCGAATACACTTAATGTATGTAATAGTCCCTCTTAAAACCTTTTGCTGTTTGACCGTGACTAGTTTCCTTTTATGGGCACACCTCATTTATTGTTGTGGAGAGTCATTATTAATCTCTTCTTTTGGTATACAGTTATGTGTCTCCTTATTTTCCTTTCAATGTTGTTGTTTTAGTTCTGTAACATTGTTGCTAAGCGTCATTTGCTGGGCCCTCCACCATACGCGAATGTAAGTTTTGTAAAACTCACGTACTGGGAATGCCAGGCGTTGATTCTTAGCATCACACCTCATACATAAACTTACAATTATTTCTAACTATCACATGGTAACAATCTAAAATAATATAATAATACAATTAAACCTTCGATTTTATACAATTAATAACTTAACACTAAAATGTTTATTGCCCCAGCCTTTATACAGATAATGTTCTTGTCCTGTGGAAATTCTACACAAATAATTTGATCACCGGTGTCGAGTGTTCATTGTGAAGTTTGATGGTTTGGTCTTTATTTCTTCGTATGTTACATTGTCGATGTCATCTCATCTGTACACCGATATTGTTCCTTCATCTGTACAGTGTCATGAATTTACATCAAGTTTGGATAATATACAAGTCACTTCTGTAAAATCAATATAGTTCACTTTTGTACAATACGTTTTCATGTCTTGAGTTCAGTACCATTTCTGGTAAATGTGGCCATGGTACATCTGTTCGTAACTGTTTCTGACGTAACTCATAGATAGCTTCTGGTTTATTCACCTGGCCAGTGGGAATGGACATCTGTACCTGTGGTGTTCTGTCGTTGTTGGTGACTTTCAAAATGTGGTTCCTGTGGATACTTGTCTCGATTCGTTCTTTGAAAAAAAAAAAAACAACTCAGTATGGGTAAAACTCACTGTTAGATGGTTGAAATCAAATGTTGAGTCTTACTGTTCTGCCGATGTACATTTTTTTCGTTGATGGAACTTTTATGTTGGTGTATACAATGGAGTGTTTGCTTGTATCATAGCGCTGGAGTCGTACAGCAGACAAGGCTATTCTGGAGTTACTCGATCTACGGATATAAAGTGGGTTACGGTTAAAACCAATTTTCTGATTGGTGGGGACAACTTTAATGTTGAGATAATTTTGAGTGCTATCTCCAAACCTGCACTCGTACATGTTTATATGCACATATCAGTATAAATAATAATAATATGACATGTATAGTTTTGAAATGTAATCGTACCCGTTTATATGCAGATATGCAATTTCTATATGCCTTACAAAGTGTGTAGGTCTTTTTCTTGCTGATTTTTGTCAGTAATTCCATCGACTGATGTCTTACATTGTTCAGCATAAGTATGTGTTTGAGTTGATTTAACATCGTAATTGTTAGTGGCAGTACCAAATTTTGATTCATGAGTAATGATGTAAGTATCACAGATAGCTGGTTTGTCATGAGTAATATCATCCGTGTTGCACAATGATGATGTGTGAGTACAAATGATAGTGAAGTCATTTGTTTTGTACTCAGTAGGAGTAGTGCGAGTAGCATCATCGATTGTGTGCACTTTCGCGCATGTGTATTTAAAAGGAGATATAACATACACCATGGTGCCTTATGGTCTTTTTCAGCACTTGTAAAATGCTTGTCATATGTACATTCTTGTCTCTGTGGGTAACCACTAGTTTCTGTTTTCTCTTGTTGTAATGGATTAGTTGAGTTGGTCTGGTGGGGTACCTTGATCTGTTCGTCATCTTGTTGTCTGTTAAGTGGTGTGTTTATGGCAGCGTTTGTTGGGCTGTTAACTTTCTGCCAGGTCTGGATTTCGGACTCTGTGTGGTCTGTTACATTTGTTACGTTTCCAATTATTAAGTCACAGCACGGGTCATCTAATAATGCGCAAATTACCCTGCCTGATAGGAATGGTGATCTTATATTGGCCCACGCCATAGGATATTTCTCTATTGATTATGTGGTTGCCTCGGGATTTGAAATTTAAATATTGAGCACAACCCAACGCCGATCGCACTCCGGTATGAACCCAAGGCCTATCCACGTCAATATGCAAGCACTACTTGTATTTAAACGTATATCCAGATGTGTGAGGTGCAGAAATAAAATTACGACACTGATGTATCATTGAGTTACAACTAAAAGTGCTTGTGTAAATAAATCACAGCGGGGAAAAATGTCAGAATAAAAGATGGTGAAGTACGCAAAGTGACCTGGCAGTGACCTGATTGCCGTCGCAAGTTTGTTAGCGTAACGATATTGATCGCAGTGGAATGTAAGGTATTGTGATGTGTTAACGATTGTTGTTACAAACGTTTCAGTTGAAGGTCAAACTTGGGAACTTTAAGACAGACAAGACATGACGACAAATATTAATTAATTAATTTAAAGTTAATATACATCATTCCAGTTTCTACAGGAAACAAGTATAGAAAACTTGGAGTGCATTTTGTTAACTTCTGTAATAATCATTCATGTAAAAAAAAATGCTATTTGTTTGCGCTCTACACGTCAGGATGCGCACGGAATTGGTGACAACATCTAGCTGCAAGTAGTATTCTCTCCCAACTAAAAGAAAGATAGTGATCATATTCAACTGATCAGATAAGTACACATAATTGTGACGTGCATAAAGTAAAACAGCATCTACATTTTTTTTTGTTTCATTTTCACCATAAATCAAGCATTTTACAAGTCATCAGTATTGTATGCAAGAGTGTGTGGAATATAAACATTAACCATGTCTACACTTAAGGAGTGTATAGATGCGGGGGTAGCACTAGGTTACAGTGGAGATAAACTAGAGAAATGGGCAAAGGCTGAATTTAGAGAACACACTGATAGACACGCTGCAGCAGACAGAGATGAAAGGGCAAAAGAACGATTACACCAGAAGGAACTCGCCGAGATAGCGGAAGGTACTAAGTTAAAACAACAAGAGGCAGCTGAGACGAATAGATTAAAACAAGTGGAATTTGAAAGTCAAACACAGATTAAAATGAAGGAACTCGAAATCGAGTCTCATGTCCATATAGCTTCTACTAAAATGAAAAGTAAGGAAGAAGAAAATAAGTTTGCTAAGTACAAAGGGATCATAAAGCCATTCTGCCAAGGGGATTCCATCTCAGCATGGTCAGAAAACGTAGAATACCAGCTAAAGGCCCAGGAAATACCGAAAGAACATTGGGCATTAATCTATATGAAGAATTTGTCGGGGGAGCCCTTAAAGGTAATAGAGTCCATTCCCCAAGACCTTAGAAACAACTACGAACAAATCCATCAAAGGGTAATGCAGCATTTCCTCTTAGACGCCCCAGGGTACCGGATTCAATTTTCCAAGCTAAAGCCTAAGAGCAATCAAACCTTCATTGACTACGTCTCAACAGTGCAAGATGTATGTAATAAATGGCTTAAAGCGAATAAAATTAACAACAGTTATGACAAACTTAGGGATCTCATAATTATGGACAAAATTATTTCCACTATTCCTAGTCCTTTTGCCAAATTTTTGCAACAGTCAAATGTAGATTCCATTGAAGAGCTTGAGAAACGGGGTTCCGCCTATTTTTCTTCAAACAGGGATGTGTTTAAGTCTATTACTGAAGAAAGTGAGATTGTAGCTGCTGCTATGGGAAGACCACAAAAACCATTCAAAATTAGGGAAAAGCAAAGAGGCAATGTACAACAGTGTCCTTATTGTAGATTTCAACATCCAGAATACTCGATGTGTGATAAGAATCCGAAATATCCAGAACACTTAGAGATGGTCATAAAGAAACAGCAGTCTAAGAGAGAAACCTTCAGACGTGCAGTTAAATGCTTCTTTTGCCATTGTTTTGGCCATTATTCCTCTGCGTGTATGGGAAGAAAGAAGTTGAAAGCAGTGAATGCAGAATTAGTTGAGTCATCGTCAGAGAGTGGAAGTGATCTGGAAGAAATGTGAGAGAATGAAGACAATGTAGCATCAGCAGCTGATGTACTAGATTACAGTAGTTGTACAACATGCCACCAGTTTCATGATAATGGGAAACTGAAATGTGGGCACACAGTCCCGTGTTCATTAGAGAATGCAAACGCGGCAGTAGCCTCCAGGGGCAGTTTGAAATTCTACCACGGAATAGTCAATAATATTCAATGTAAACTCCTGCTTGATAGTGGCAGCACATTAATCGGTTTAAAAAAGGAACTGGCCAAGCCAGAAGATTACACGGGGGAAACAGTGAATTGCCGCACTTTTTCTTGCACAATAGAAACATACCCGTTAGCCAGAGCTAATATAAACACACCTTTTTTGACTGGCACCTTTACGTGCGCGGTCTTAGAAAAACCATGTGGAGATCTGATAATTGGCCGTTTACCACAGCTGCAGAAGAGTACCACTGACGAGATAACAGCCTGGAGAGAAACCTTTTTACAACAGGCTAATGCAATTACTAGGTCGAAAACTAGTAAAGAACAGGAGACTGAAGACCAACAGGACGCAACCATACCAATAAACCAGACGTCAAACGAACAAATAACAAACACATTAGTGAACGATATAGAAGAAGAACACATTTCAGCCACAGTCATTAACCAAACAGAAGAAGATGACTTTGAATTACCAGTACTGACGTTAGAAAGCAACACAACATTCAGCAACATACATTTAGGGCCTACGATGGCAGACGAACATAAACAGCAAACAACAGCATTACTAACAGAATACGAGGAAATTTTCTCAGACACACCAGGTAGGACAGATAGGATACAACACTCCATTGTTCTCCTAGATGATACTCCAATCAAATGTCGACTTTATTCTATCCCTTTGAACTATAGGGAAAATTTAGACAAAGAAATTCTTAGCTTAGAAGCCTGTGGGATAATCCAGAAATCCCAGTCTGAGTATTCATTTCCAATAGTTCTGGTAAAAAAGAAGGATTCCACCATGAGACTCTGCATAGATTACAGGAAATTAAATTCTATCACTAAAATTGACGCAGAGCCTATCCCATCATGTGGCGATCTGATCCTAAATATGTCAGCATCTATCATCTTTTCTAAACTCGACCTGACGAAAGGATACTGGCAGATCCCGATGGAAAAAACATTCTGTTCATCTTACTGCATTTGCTACACCTTTAGGGCTTTATGAGTGGCTTTTTCTTCCTTTTGGACTTCGAAACGAACCTGCCACCTTTGTCCGCCTCACTAGGGAACTTCTCCATGGAGTAATAAATGTTCAAATATACATTGATGACATATGCATCCATACGACAAACTGGACAACACATCTACAAACTTTAAGACGCGTTTTCGAAAGAATAAAGTTGTTTGGACTGACAGTAAAACCGGCAAAAGTCGAGTTGGCGTTGGAGGAGATAGAGTTCCTTGGCCACACAATTTCCAATGGGCAGTTAAAAACCGACAACAAACTTATTACTAAAATTCTGAATCTTACTATTCCAACAACAAAAAAGCAAGTAAGAAGCTTGCTGGGGCTAGTAAATTATTACAGCAAATTTATCCCCAATTTGGTACAAATAACGTGTGTATTTTCGGACCTATTAAAATCTTCTGCGAAGATAAACGTTCAAGATGCTATTTTACAGAATGCTATGTCAGAATTAAAGTACATGTTCAGCAGAGTTTCCATCTTACGCTTGCCTAATCCTGAGTTGCAATATATTCTTAGATGTGACGCCAGTGCAACAACGTTCTCTGGTGTACTATTCCAAAAACACGAAAAGATCCTTCATCCTATCGTGTATTTGAGCCGGAAGCTTACCAAAACTGAAGCACGGTATGCTGTCTCTCAGTTGGAAGCTCTCGCTATTGTATATTTTATAACTAAGCTTCATACATACTTAGCTGGAACTCACTTTACAGTACAGACCGACAACTTCCCCCTTTTAATTATGGAGAAAGGTCAGCCGAAAAACAACAGAATCTATCGCTGGGCTTTGATTCTGCAGAATTACTCCTTCAGCATTAAACACATTAAAGGAATTAATAATAACCTTGCAGACCTTTTGACGAGACCATTATGTATTGAAGTAATGGAGATGGCAGATGTAGCACTGTCATAGGTATTTGCATTAAGCACTAAGTAGCCCACATATGTACTGTGCTAGTAGTGGTAAAAGATAAGACAATGTAAATATTAACACTTGAACTTACCACGAACTCTAGTAATGCCATATTCCAAGTACATTACATTTATAGAGTCTACTAGGACAGATAAACTGTGATACTATGGTGAACATATTATGATACGCTACAGAGTCACTTAGAGTGCAACTAACATTGTATATAGATGATTGTAAGGAAGAACCCAGAGGAACGACACATCGTGATCACCATCTCCCGGACCTACAATTAGTTAGTTAGTTAAGTGATTGTATAACATGTCTGTGCATATAACATGTATGTAATATTATTATTATAGTATTTTAATGAGGTTGCATTAAAGCTATTGAGTGGTTCATTGTAGTAGAACTAGTAGTAATAGAAGAACCACTAATATTCCAACTGTGAGCTTATTTAAAACAATTGCAGCTATATTATGATTTAATTAGATTAGACACCTTTACAGGAGTTTTATAGTTATAAATGTATATTTTATGTATATTTAGATAATTAGATTAGATTACATAGTTATCTATTGAGACTACTACCAATAAAGCCAATTAAAACGGCGAGGTAATATATTTAGAGTGAGTTATAAATAAAATAGATTAATTAAGAAATAGATTTAGAAACATTGATATTAATTTATTTAAGGGAACTAACACATTTTTCTTAAAGTGTTTAATTTAGTTAATTACCTTCCCTTAGAAACATCCATACATTGATAGTTTATTTAATTATATACTTAGATTTAACATCAGTCATTATTCACTTACTTAATTTAAATTATCTTTTTTATTACAATTATCATTTACGTAAATAGATTAGTTGCAGTATTTAATTTAATAACATCCTTTATTTATTTAATAACATATTTTCTTTTTTACTTTACATCATAAACCAACATTTAGTTAACTTACTTCCCTTAGTAGTCATTTTTTTTAAAAACTTAGATTATATACCTTAGTTAGTTTCTTAAGCATCATGGTGTAGAATGATAGTAACGCTAGACACCGTCAATTTATTGACTGGTATAACCAATTAGATATTAGATTTGTTAGAAACATTTACATTTAGTTAGCTTTCACTGTAGTGCCTTATCCAACACATTCAAAATTGTATATAAAATAGTGATAGAGAAATCTACTTAATTTTCGGCTCCGTATTGTTTAAAACGAGCCCATTTTAATTTCTCATTATAAAAACATTTTAAAAAATTGACAATGTGCGAGAAAGTGAAGAATGAGATGAGTAAACGGACGAATGAGAGAAGTAAAATATTGGAATGAATATTTGTGCATTATTTCGCACATATGTGTTTTTATGACTCGTCCGCGTCCTCTGTGTAAACCATGTGATGTGTGTAGTTTCGTGTGTGTTGCAGCCACTATTGCATTGAAGCAATAGTTGTCTTCTAGGATCCCAGATCGGCGGAATGCGTCATGAATTAAGCATACGCATTACTTTATGACGAACATTGGCCTATCCGTGATGCTCGAAAACCTTAATACATCAATTATAGGCATAGGGTTATGTTCCTAATTGCAACACATATAAATTAAATATTTACACGCAGACAACTAGGAATACAAACAGATAAAATTACAAACAGCAGTTGATTTCTAAGGGATGGAACACTTGATCAAAGGGACACCACAGACTTACAATGAGTGGGAGGGCAAGTTGAATATTTAGCTACACGCGAAAGCAAGATAGGCGAACATCAGCATACACACTGTAGCGAAACCCCAGTGGCCCATGTCCTCATACCTATCCGCTCAATTCCTCCGGAGTGGGATTCTCTGGGTTACTTTCATAACCCGAGCATTTGACACGAATACTTTGAAATCTATCTGTTCTTCGGGAAAACCCAATGGCGCGCCTTGCACCAAATAAGACCTAGGGTAATGGTTTGGGCGTGAAAAGTCCGTTGTCAACCTTGTCGGTTGTGGTCGGCACAATGTATTAAAGTTTTAAAGAATTTTACAGATAAAGTGCCGCATCCTACTGCTGGGGAATGAAAGGTAATTTAGATTAATTGGTCCTGCCAGACATGGGCATATTAAGCTTGGTCGTCTCAAATAATGAGACGAATTGGTGAAACCGGCAGTCTTGCCAATTTGGCTAAGCGTCTAGATCTGGGCATGGCGGGGGAACAAATCGGGGCTATCCTTCTTCCTATGGCTTTACCTCTGTTTAGTGTTCTATTTCATTTGAATATAAACATTCTATAGCTATGGCATGTCGAGGGGAGGGAAGGGCTCCGTGGGGACCGGTTCCACCCATCTGAGTTATATCTTCTTGAGCCAGAAGAGGCGATCCACTGTGCTATCTCTTTCGTCTTTCGGCTGATTTGGGGGGGGGGGGGGGGGGGGCAGGTGGACCGGGTGGTTCCTGGTCGATAGGAGGATGTTGGGAGTATAAATGGACTTCCCTGTCTCCCTGAGAGAACCTGAACTCATCTGAATATATGGGTTATGTGAGACACGGCCGATACATTCCGGTGACAGCTCAGACAAGAGCGGCGGCCGGACAGGGTAGTTTCCTCTTTCCTGTTCTTGCTAGGGATGGGGGAGGGAGATGCACTGCGGTCCATACAGACCCACTATTATGATATTAGTATTAGTTAAGAGTAGGAAACATACATAATTACGCACACTACTCCACAATAGCTTTGTCGTGAGAAAGGCAAGGTTTGCAAGTGAGAGGGAAGCCTGAGAAGGTATGTGCCCAATATTAATAAAGGCATGGTATGAGTGTGGAGAGGAGTGTGGTATGAAGACAATTGAATACTAGGTAATTGTATGGATTTTATGTATGGCAACCGACATGCTGAGACCATTGGAATCTCCATGCCGGCTGTATCTGAAGTTTACACCAGAGGCTCTCAAAATTGTTTTAACTTTACAGGATCCTTCTTTTGACGGCGAATATAGCCGGAAGTTTCGACAGAGCATCGACATAGAACATTATGTTTACTATGAAGTCCCTGCTGCTGTTGGGCTATACCAGATAGAACCACGGCGGGCCCGAACGAATACTTTCAGACACCTCGGCAGGCGTTTCGTTGAGCTGTGATCGAGTATGTTTGCATTTTGGGCTAGATCCCGCCTAAGTCACTGACACACCCGTACCTATATCCTATTTATTCTCCTTGAGTATTTCCCAACCAAAATTGTGCCACGTGATCCCAGGGCACTTTCCCTAACCATTGGACACACTACATTCGTGTAGGCCACGGAAACTTGGAATCCTGGATTTATGGAACCCTGTTGTTCGAACAACCTACGCGGGAAATAAAGACCAGAGAACTTGCCATGAGGTGGTTGTGATTTCATGGGACAATATGGAAAACGATGATCTAGGAGATTTATATTTGTGTTGATATTGTATGGACTAGTTTTCTCTCTAGATTGTGTGTAGATGTTTATGAGTTAATTGTCAGATATTTTTTTTTTCTGTGCTGTTATGTATTGAGTTATTAAATTTACAATTACAAATATGTTGAAGAACGTCATGTTGTATGCGAGTCAGCCAGAACGACCCTGCAGGAAATAGGTCCTTAGGTCGAATAGAGAGTGACAGTGAGTCCGGGGGAAACGGAGGAGGGTTGGCAGGGAAAGACCTATTTAAAGCCAGGGCTATGAAATATAAATGAGAAAATTGAGACATAGTTATTTGGGACCCTCCACATAGCTTGTTACAATTTCTGGGGGCACGTCGCGGGATATTTTAAATCCTGGTGGAGCTCTGGCTGATATAGGGATAGGGGACAGATATTCTGGTCTAATATCAATAGGTTCTGCTTACCGTACCTGGCTATTGTCTATACTCTTCCTGACACAGACTGACGACATACGAAGTGTTGTGGTCGTGTATTATATCCATTTGTCCATTACCTATTCACTTACCCTCTGAGTTAAGATGGCATCCGCGAAATTTAATGTGGCTGAAGTGCAGGCGACAGGGCGTGAGATAGGCTACGAAGGGGCTGAGTTACAGAAATATGTTCAAGAACTGGAGAGAGATTTTCGACAAGCTGAGCGCGAAGCTAAGAAAATTGAGGCAGAGCGCGAAGCTAAGAAATTCGAGGCAGAGCGCGAAGCTAAGAAAATCGAGGCAGAGCGCGAGGCTAAGAAAATCGAGGCAGAGCGCGAAGCAAAGAAAATTGAGGCTGAGGCTAGGAAGATGGAGGCCGAGCAGGCAGCCAGAGACCATGAGTTCCGTATGAGGGAGTTGGAGCTGAAAGCTCAAACTGCCAAGGAAAGCGAGGGTGCAGTTGGAGGCGCAGTTCTCCCTGACTCAACAACTTCTAGTGGCGGTCCATACCAGGCAATGAAGTTCCCATTGCTCCCGTTCGATGAACACAAAGATAAGATCGACCAGTATCTTCACAGATTTCAGTCGATGGCTTTGGCTATGGGATTGGAACGTGGGAAATGGAACTTGAAACTCTCACAGGGCCTGAGGGGGACCGCGTATGAGGTCTATTCAAGGTTGCCACCTGGTATGGAGAATGACTATGAGGCCCTGGAAAAGGCATTATTGAAAAGGTTCCAGATGACAGCCCATACTTACCGACAACAGTTCAGAAAGTCGAGGAGAGAGCCAGGAGAGATGTTCTCAGCATACAATGTTAGACTTAAGTCTTACCTTTTGAAATGGATGTCATTAGCAGGATTTGCCAACGACTATGAAAGTTTAGAAGAATTAGTGGTCGTGGACCAAATGAAGAGGATGATGCCCAAGCCATTGCAAACCTTCTTGGTTGAAAATGGGACAGAAAGGTTAGACGTAGTGAACACATTGGCGGAAAGGTATGTGCTAGCTCATGGGGATAATGGGGAACTGGCACAACCCAATCTCCGATCACCAGACACTGGGTCTGGAAAGAAGAAGAACCCCAAACCAACTCACACCAAAAAGGAGGATCCTTTCGATAAAGTTCCCATTAAGAAACCCTCTGGTAAGAGTCCACCTGGATCTCCCAAAAGAAAGTGGAGTGAAAAGTGGTGCGCCTTCTGCAAATCTCCCACACACAATACGGCCGATTGCAGGCGCAAACAGAAAGACTCTCACTATGCTGCCTGTCTTGTAGAAACTGGGGAGGGGTCTAACAAGGAGGTAGAAGGGAGGGATCCTGGGAACAAAGATTCAGAAAAACCACCAGTAGTAGAGACGGTTCTTGTGAACGGACAACCAGTCGAGTGTCTCTATGACACAGGTCTTCAGTTTGAGGCCGTAATTTCATCACACTTAGTGAGCCCAGAGCAGCTAACCGGGGAATCCATTGAGATTCAAACGGCGACAAAGAGTGCGGTAGCGATGTCTCTTCCAATTGCGAAGGTGGACATCAAATCAAAATATGTTACCGGCACTATTCAGGCAGCCGTTCTGATCGATCCTATCTTCCCGATGATCTTGGGTTGCCGCTACGTCTTCCTAGGGATCCCAAACGAACCCATGTACGTAGGGGCGATGCAAACCAGATCTCAATCGGAGGAGGAGCAGACGCCGGCCTTGATCGTGAATCCCTTGCCTGGGGAGTTACGAGCTGCTCAAAGCCAGGATGCTACTTTGCAACCTTGCTTCAACCAGTTGCCAAAAAGTGCTGACCCACCAAGACGGGGTCAGTATTATATGAAGAATCGGTTACTGTACCGGAGAGCCGGAGTGGAGGAACGCCAGCATGGACAGCTGGTAGTTCCTAAGGCTTATCGGGAACAGCTTCTTCATATGGGACACACCATTTCTTTCAGTGGACATATGGGTGTCGGGGCAACACTTCAGCGCATTTCCTGCCATTACTACTGGCCAGGGATGACTGGAGATGTGCGTAGGTACGTCAAGTCGTGCCCAGAGTGCCAGCGTGTGGCACCAAAACACTGGACGGCTCCGGTAGTCTTGGGTGATATGCCCATTATGAACTCTCCTTTCGAGAGAGTTGCCATCGATCTGGTTGGTCCTCTTCCTCGGACTAGGAAGAGGAATATGTATATTCTGACGATGGTGGATTGCTGTTCCATGTGGGGCGAGGCGATACCGTTGGCCACCATCGACTCTAAGCGAGTGGCTGATGCACTGATGGAGACATTTACTCGGTTGGGATTTCCAAACCAGATCCTAACGGACAATGGGTCTCAGTTCTGTGGTAAGCTGATGGAGGAAGTCTTTCGTATCTTCCAGACTAACCACATTCACACAAGCCCATACCACCCTCAGTCTAATGGGCAAGTAGAGAGGTTTAATGGTACCTTGATGACCATGCTTAGGAAGCTGGCTCAAGAGAAACCAGACAGATGGGATGAATATATCCCAGCCGCCTTGTTCGCCTATCGGGAGGTTCCCCATGGGTCAACCGGGTTGCCACCAGCCACTCTATTATTCGGGAGGCCAATCAAGGGTCCCTTAGAAGCCTTATTGAGATGTTGGACAGAGGAGGAGACTTCCGAAGAGGTGGTATCTTCCTACAAATACGTCGAGGAGTTAAAGAAGAAACTCCAGACAGGTTGGGCTTTGGCGGCTCAGAATCTGAGAGCGGCCAGAAAGAGACACGCGGCCTACTACAATAGAAGGACGAAAGATAGGTCTCTGAAGGTGGGGGATCGGGTTCTGTTGTTACTTCCAGTAGGTTCCAATAAACTCGAGATTGGTTGGCAGGGGCCTTTCCCGGTGGAAAGGGTTGTGTCCCGTACCAATTATGCTATCCGGATCAGGGGGAAATCTAAAATCTTCCACATTAACCTCCTCAAAAAATATGAGGAACGATCCGATGGTACTTCTCTCCCACTCATGACTATGGCGGTCGCGATGGAAACTGAATCGGGCGAAGACGCGGATAGGGAGTATCCTTTACACCCTGGGGAAACCTATAAGGATGTACATATAAATCCTGATCTGTCGGCTGAAGAAACAGAACTAGTCATTCGTTTGTTGGAGTCCCATCAACAGATTCTTACCGATCGTCCAGGGCGGACAGGGTTGGTTGAGTTTGACATGACTCTGACTACCCAAGACCCCATTCGCCAAAAATATATCCAGTGCCCTTTGCGAAAGAGAAGGCCCTGGAAGCCGAAATCCAGAAGCTTCTGGATGATGACATCATAACTCCTTCGACTTCTCCTTATAATGCCGGGGTTGTCTTGTTGAGAAAGCCAAGCGGGGAGCACCGCTTGTGTATTGATTACAGGCATTTAAACAGTTGTACGACATTCCAAGTTGAGCCGTTACCAAACACAAATCAACTGTTTGCCAGATTAAATAGGGCAAAGTACTTTTCAAAAATCGATTTAAGCCGGGGATATTATCAGATCCCTGTGAAGCCTGAGGTTCGGCCCTTGCTCGCTTTCAGTACTCCGAGCGGCCATTACGAATTTAAGGTGATGCCTTTTGGGCTGAGCAATGCGCCCAGTGTATTCACACGCATGATGAGAAAGTTATTAGACCCTTTAAGGGATCCCTCTGTCGTCTCGTTTATGGATGATATTCTCATCGCTTCTGGCAATCTGAAAGATCACCTGAAATCCTTGGAACAGATCTTCATAAGATTGAAAGAGGAGGGGTTAACTGCCCGTCCAGCCAAATGCATGATTGGCTATCACTCCTTAGAATTTCTGGGACATACTATTACCCCGGGGGGTTTGGTACCGGAAGAAAAGAATGTAGAGAAGGTCAGACTCGCACCCCGTCCTAAATCCAAAAAGGATGTTAGGTCTTTCTTGTCTCTGTGTGGGTTTTACCAGAAATTTATTCCGAAGTTCAACGAAATTGGGGCACCGTTAACCGAAACCCTGAAGAAAGGATCGCCAGATCCTATAGTCTGGACCCCGAGCTGTGAAGAGGCTTATGGGAAGCTGAAACAGGCTTTGGTGGATAGGCCAGTCCTGCAACTCCCAAATTTGGAGAAAACGTTTGTTCTAAGAACCGACGCGAGTAACATAGGGATTGGAGCAACTCTGTTGCAGGAAGGGCGAGATGATCCTACTGTGCTATGTCCGGTGGCATATGCCAGTAGAAAACTGTTACCCGCGGAACGGAATTACTCCACCGTCGAACGGGAATGTCTGGCTCTAGTGTGGGCGGTACAGAAATTTCAACCTTATCTGTATGGAGTACCGTTCAAAGTGCAGTCCGACCATCAACCTCTGACGTTTTTGGCAACTTCTAAGAAACTGAACGCAAGGTTAATGAGATGGTCATTGCTCTTACAACCGTATCAGTTCACGGTCGAATACATCCCCGGAAGGGAGAATGTGGGAGCGGATTTTATGTCACGGCATCCTATGGTCGAAGGTGAGGGGGAGGTAATTCGAACAGAACCTCTGGCAGTTGAAAGTTCGTAGGGTTCGACTTTCTTAAGAGAGGGCCTATGTAGCGAAACCCCAGTGGCCCATGTCCTCATACCTATCCGCTCAATTCCTCCGGAGTGGGATTCTCTGGGTTACTTTCATAACCCGAGCATTTGACACGAATACTTTGAAATCTATCTGTTCTTCGGGAAAACCCAATGGCGCGCCTTGCACCAAATAAGACCTAGGGTAATGGTTTGGGCGTGAAAAGTCCGTTGTCAACCTTGTCGGTTGTGGTCGGCACAATGTATTAAAGTTTTAAAGAATTTTACAGATAAAGTGCCGCATCCTACTGCTGGGGAATGAAAGGTAATTTAGATTAATTGGTCCTGCCAGACATGGGCATATTAAGCTTGGTCGTCTCAAATAATGAGACGAATTGGTGAAACGGCAGTCTTGCCAATTTGGCTAAGCGTCTAGATCTGGGCATGGCGGGGGAACAAATCGGGGCTATCCTTCTTCCTATGGCTTTACCTCTGTTTAGTGTTCTATTTCATTTGAATATAAACATTCTATAGCTATGGCATGTCGAGGGGAGGGAAGGGCTCCGTGGGGACCGGTTCCACCCATCTGAGTTATATCTTCTTGAGCCAGAAGAGGCGATCCACTGTGCTATCTCTTTCGTCTTTCGGCTGATTGGGGGGGGGGGGGGGCAGGTGGACCGGGTGGTTCCTGGTCGATAGGAGGATGTTGGGAGTATAAATGGACTTCCCTGTCTCCCTGAGAGAACCTGAACTCATCTGAATATATGGGTTATGTGAGACACGGCCGATACATTCCGGTGACAGCTCAGACAAGAGCGGCGGCCGGACAGGGTAGTTTCCTCTTTCCTGTTCTTGCTAGGGATGGGGGAGGGAGATGCACTGCGGTCCATACAGACCCACTATTATGATATTAGTATTAGTTAAGAGTAGGAAACATACATAATTACGCACACTACTCCACAATAGCTTTGTCGTGAGAAAGGCAAGGTTTGCAAGTGAGAGGGAAGCCTGAGAAGGTATGTGCCCAATATTAATAAAGGCATGGTATGAGTGTGGAGAGGAGTGTGGTATGAAGACAATTAAATACTAGGTAATTGTATGGATTTTATGTATGGCAACCGACATGCTGAGACCATTGGAATCTCCATGCCGGCTGTATCTGAAGTTTACACCAGAGGCTCTCAAAATTGTTTTAACTTTACAGGATCCTTCTTTTGACGGCGAATATAGCCGGAAGTTTCGACAGAGCATCGACATAGAACATTATGTTTACTATGAAGTCCCTGCTGCTGTTGGGCTATACCAGATAGAACCACGGCGGGCCCGAACGAATACTTTCAGACACCTCGGCAGGCGTTTCGTTGAGCTGTGATCGAGTATGTTTGCATTTTGGGCTAGATCCCGCCTAAGTCACTGACACACCCGTACCTATATCCTATTTATTCTCCTTGAGTATTTCCCAACCAAAATTGTGCCACTTGATCTCAGGGCACTTTCCCTAACCATTGGACACACTACATTCGTGTAGGCAACGGAAACTTGGAATCCTGGATTTATGGAACCCTGTTGTTCGAACAACCTACGCGGGAAATAAAGACCAGAGAACTTGCCATGAGGTGGTTGTGATTTCATGGGACAATATGGAAAACGATGATCTAGGAGATTTATATTTGTGTTGATATTGTATGGACTAGTTTTCTCTCTAGATTGTGTGTAGATGTTTATGAGTTAATTGTCAGATATTTTTTTTTTCTGTGCTGTTATGTATTGAGTTATTAAATTTACAATTACAAATATGTTGAAGAACGTCATGTTGTATGCGAGTCAGCCAGAACGACCCTGCAGGAAATAGGTCCTTAGGTCGAATAGAGAGTGACAGTGAGTCCGGGGGAAACGGAGGAGGGTTGGCAGGGAAAGACCTATTTAAAGCCAGGGCTATGAAATATAAATGAGAAAATTGAGACATAGTTATTTGGGACCCTCCACATAGCTTGTTACAATTTCTGGGGGCACGTCGCGGGATATTTTAAATCCTGGTGGAGCTCTGGCTGATATAGGGATAGGGGACAGATATTCTGGTCTAATATCAATAGGTTCTGCTTACCGTACCTGGCTATTGTCTATACTCTTCCTGACACAGACTGACGACATACGAAGTGTTGTGGTCGTGTATTATATCCATTTGTCCATTACCTATTCACTTACCCTCTGAGTTAAGATGGCATCCGCGAAATTTAATGTGGCTGAAGTGCAGGCGACAGGGCGTGAGATAGGCTACGAAGGGGCTGAGTTACAGAAATATGTTCAAGAACTGGAGAGAGATTTTCGACAAGCTGAGCGCGAAGCTAAGAAAATTGAGGCAGAGCGCGAAGCTAAGAAATTCGAGGCAGAGCGCGAAGCTAAGAAAATCGAGGCAGAGCGCGAGGCTAAGAAAATCGAGGCAGAGCGCGAAGCAAAGAAAATTGAGGCTGAGGCTAGGAAGATGGAGGCCGAGCAGGCAGCCAGAGACCATGAGTTCCGTATGAGGGAGTTGGAGCTGAAAGCTCAAACTGCCAAGGAAAGCGAGGGTGCAGTTGGAGGCGCAGTTCTCCCTGACTCAACAACTTCTAGTGGCGGTCCATACCAGGCAATGAAGTTCCCATTGCTCCCGTTCGATGAACACAAAGATAAGATCGACCAGTATCTTCACAGATTTCAGTCGATGGCTTTGGCTATGGGATTGGAACGTGGGAAATGGAACTTGAAACTCTCACAGGGCCTGAGGGGGACCGCGTATGAGGTCTATTCAAGGTTGCCACCTGGTATGGAGAATGACTATGAGGCCCTGGAAAAGGCATTATTGAAAAGGTTCCAGATGACAGCCCATACTTACCGACAACAGTTCAGAAAGTCGAGGAGAGAGCCAGGAGAGATGTTCTCAGCATACAATGTTAGACTTAAGTCTTACCTTTTGAAATGGATGTCATTAGCAGGATTTGCCAACGACTATGAAAGTTTAGAAGAATTAGTGGTCGTGGACCAAATGAAGAGGATGATGCCCAAGCCATTGCAAACCTTCTTGGTTGAAAATGGGACAGAAAGGTTAGACGTAGTGAACACATTGGCGGAAAGGTATGTGATAGCTCATGGGGATAATGGGGAACTGGCACAACCCAATCTCCGATCACCAGACACTGGGTCTGGAAAGAAGAAGAACCCCAAACCAACTCACACCAAAAAGGAGGATCCTTTCGATAAAGTTCCCATTAAGAAACCCTCTGGTAAGAGTCCACCTGGATCTCCCAAAAGAAAGTGGAGTGAAAAGTGGTGCGCCTTCTGCAAATCTCCCACACACAATACGGCCGATTGCAGGCGCAAACAGAAAGACTCTCACTATGCTGCCTGTCTTGTAGAAACCGGGGAGGGGTCTAACAAGGAGGTAGAAGGGAGGGATCCTGGGAACAAAGATTCAGAAAAACCACCAGTAGTAGAGACGGTTCTTGTGAACGGACAACCAGTCGAGTGTCTCTATGACACAGGTCTTCAGTTTGAGGCCGTAATTTCATCACACTTAGTGAGCCCAGCGCAGCTAACCGGGGAATCCATTGAGATTCAAACGGCGACAAAGAGTGCGGTAGCGATGTCTCTTCCAATTGCGAAGGTGGACATCAAATCAAAATATGTTACCGGCACCATTCAGGCAGCCGTTCTGATCGATCCTATCTTCCCGATGATCTTGGGTTGCCGCTACGTCTTCCTAGGGATCCCAAACGAACCCATGTACGTAGGGGCGATGCAAACCAGATCTCAATCGGAGGAGGAGCAGACGCCGGCCTTGATCGTGAATCCCTTGCCTGGGGAGTTACGAGCTGCTCAAAGCCAGGATGCTACTTTGCAACCTTGCTTCAACCAGTTGCCAAAAAGTGCTGACCCACCAAGACGGGGTCAGTATTATATGAAGAATCGGTTACTGTACCGGAGAGCCGGAGTGGAGGAACGCCAGCATGGACAGCTGGTAGTTCCTAAGGCTTATCGGGAACAGCTTCTTCATATGGGACACACCATTTCTTTCAGTGGACATATGGGTGTCGGGGCAACACTTCAGCGCATTTCCTGCCATTACTACTGGCCAGGGATGACTGGAGATGTGCGTAGGTACGTCAAGTCGTGCCCAGAGTGCCAGCGTGTGGCACCAAAACACTGGACGGCTCCGGTAGTCTTGGGTGATATGCCCATTATGAACTCTCCTTTCGAGAGAGTTGCCATCGATCTGGTTGGTCCTCTTCCTCGGACTAGGAAGAGGAATATGTATATTCTGACGATGGTGGATTGCTGTTCCATGTGGGGCGAGGCGATACCGTTGGCCACCATCGACTCTAAGCGAGTGGCTGATGCACTGATGGAGACATTTACTCGGTTGGGATTTCCAAACCAGATCCTAACGGACAATGGGTCTCAGTTCTGTGGTAAGCTGATGGAGGAAGTCTTTCGTATCTTCCAGACTAACCACATTCACACAAGCCCATACCACCCTCAGTCTAATGGGCAAGTAGAGAGGTTTAATGGTACCTTGATGACCATGCTTAGGAAGCTGGCTCAAGAGAAACCAGACAGATGGGATGAATATATCCCAGCCGCCTTGTTCGCCTATCGGGAGGTTCCCCATGGGTCAACCGGGTTGCCACCAGCCACTCTATTATTCGGGAGGCCAATCAAGGGTCCCTTAGAAGCCTTATTGAGATGTTGGACAGAGGAGGAGACTTCCGAAGAGGTGGTATCTTCCTACAAATACGTCGAGGAGTTAAAGAAGAAACTCCAGACAGGTTGGGCTTTGGCGGCTCAGAATCTGAGAGCGGCCAGAAAGAGACACGCGGCCTACTACAATAGAAGGACGAAAGATAGGTCTCTGAAGGTGGGGGATCGGGTTCTGTTGTTACTTCCAGTAGGTTCCAATAAACTCGAGATTGGTTGGCAGGGGCCTTTCCCGGTGGAAAGGGTTGTGTCCCGTACCAATTATGCTATCCGGATCAGGGGGAAATCTAAAATCTTCCACATTAACCTCCTCAAAAAATATGAGGAACGATCCGATGGTACTTCTCTCCCACTCATGACTATGGCGGTCGCGATGGAAACTGAATCGGGCGAAGACGCGGATAGGGAGTATCCTTTACACCCTGGGGAAACCTATAAGGATGTACATATAAATCCTGATCTGTCGGCTGAAGAAACAGAACTAGTCATCCGTTTGTTGGAGTCCCATCAACAGATTCTTACCGATCGTCCAGGGCGGACAGGGTTGGTTGAGTTTGACATGACTCTGACTACCCAAGACCCCATTCGCCAAAAAATATATCCAGTGCCCTTTGCGAAAGAGAAGGCCCTGGAAGCCGAAATCCAGAAGCTTCTGGATGATGACATCATAACTCCTTCGACTTCTCCTTATAATGCCGGGGTTGTCTTGTTGAGAAAGCCAAGCGGGGAGCACCGCTTGTGTATTGATTACAGGCATTTAAACAGTTGTACGACATTCCAAGTTGAGCCGTTACCAAACACAAATCAACTGTTTGCCAGATTAAATAGGGCAAAGTACTTTTCAAAAATCGATTTAAGCCGGGGATATTATCAGATCCCTGTGAAGCCTGAGGTTCGGCCCTTGCTCGCTTTCAGTACTCCGAGCGGCCATTACGAATTTAAGGTGATGCCTTTTGGGCTGAGCAGTGCGCCCAGTGTATTCACACGCATGGTGAGAAAGTTATTAGACCCTTTAAGGGATCCCTCTGTCGTCTCGTTTATGGATGATATTCTCATCGCTTCTGGCAATCTGAAAGATCACCTGAAATCCTTGGAACAGATCTTCATAAGATTGAAAGAGGAGGGGTTAACTGCCCGTCCAGCCAAATGCATGATTGGCTATCACTCCTTAGAATTTCTGGGACATACTATTACCCCGGGGGGTTTGGTACCGGAAGAAAAGAATGTAGAGAAGGTCAGACTCGCACCCCGTCCTAAATCCAAAAAGGATGTTAGGTCTTTCTTGTCTCTGTGTGGGTTTTACCAGAAATTTATTCCGAAGTTCAACGAAATTGGGGCACCGTTAACCGAAACCCTGAAGAAAGGATCGCCAGATCCTATAGTCTGGACCCCGAGCTGTGAAGAGGCTTATGGGAAGCTGAAACAGGCTTTGGTGGATAGGCCAGTCCTGCAACTCCCAAATTTGGAGAAAACGTTTGTTCTAAGAACCGACGCGAGTAACATAGGGATTGGAGCAACTCTGTTGCAGGAAGGGCGAGATGATCCTACTGTGCTATGTCCGGTGGCATATGCCAGTAGAAAACTGTTACCCGCGGAACGGAATTACTCCACCGTCGAACGGGAATGTCTGGCTCTAGTGTGGGCGGTACAGAAATTTCAACCTTATCTGTATGGAGTACCGTTCAAAGTGCAGTCCGACCATCAACCTCTGACGTTTTTGGCAACTTCTAAGAAACTGAACGCAAGGTTAATGAGATGGTCATTGCTCTTACAACCGTATCAGTTCACGGTCGAATACATCCCCGGAAGGGAGAATGTGGGAGCGGATTTTATGTCACGGCATCCTATGGTCGAAGGTGAGGGGGAGGTAATTCGAACAGAACCTCTGGCAGTTGAAAGTTCGTAGGGTTCGACTTTCTTAAGAGAGGGCCTATGTAGCGAAACCCCAGTGGCCCATGTCCTCATACCTATCCGCTCAATTCCTCCGGAGTGGGATTCTCTGGGTTACTTTCATAACCCGAGCATTTGACACGAATACTTTGAAATCTATCTGTTCTTCGGGAAAACCCAATGGCGCGCCTTGCACCAAATAAGACCTAGGGTAATGGTTTGGGCGTGAAAAGTCCGTTGTCAACCTTGTCGGTTGTGGTCGGCACAATGTATTAAAGTTTTAAAGAATTTTACAGATAAAGTGCCGCATCCTACTGCTGGGGAATGAAAGGTAATTTAGATTAATTGGTCCTGCCAGACATGGGCATATTAAGCTTGGTCGTCTCAAATAATGAGACGAATTGGTGAAACGGCAGTCTTGCCAATTTGGCTAAGCGTCTAGATCTGGGCATGGCGGGGGAACAAATCGGGGCTATCCTTCTTCCTATGGCTTTACCTCTGTTTAGTGTTCTATTTCATTTGAATATAAACATTCTATAGCTATGGCATGTCGAGGGGAGGGAAGGGCTCCGTGGGGACCGGTTCCACCCATCTGAGTTATATCTTCTTGAGCCAGAAGAGGCGATCCACTGTGCTATCTCTTTCGTCTTTCGGCTGATTGGGGGGGGGGGGGGGGGGCAGGTGGACCGGGTGGTTCCTGGTCGATAGGAGGATGTTGGGAGTATAAATGGACTTCCCTGTCTCCCTGAGAGAACCTGAACTCATCTGAATATATGGGTTATGTGAGACACGGCCGATACATTGCGGTGACAGCTCAGACAAGAGCGGCGGCCGGACAGGGTAGTTTCCTCTTTCCTGTTCTTGCTAGGGATGGGGGAGGGAGATGCACTGCGGTCCATACAGACCCACTATTATGATATTAGTATTAGTTAAGAGTAGGAAACATACATAATTACGCACACTACTCCACAATAGCTTTGTCGTGAGAAAGGCAAGGTTTGCAAATGAGAGGGAAGCCTGAGAAGGTATGTGCCCAATATTAATAAAGGCATGGTATGAGTGTGGAGAGGAGTGTGGTATGAAGACAATTGAATACTAGGTAATTGTATGGATTTTATGTATGGCAACCGACATGCTGAGACCATTGGAATCTCCATGCCGGCTGTATCTGAAGTTTACACCAGAGGCTCTCAAAATTGTTTTAACTTTACAGGATCCTTCTTTTGACGGCGAATATAGCCGGAAGTTTCGACAGAGCATCGACATAGAACATTATGTTTACTATGAAGTCCCTGCTGCTGTTGGGCTATACCAGATAGAACCACGGCGGGCCCGAACGAATACTTTCAGACACCTCGGCAGGCGTTTCGTTGAGCTGTGATCGAGTATGTTTGCATTTTGGGCTAGATCCCGCCTAAGTCACTGACACACCCGTACCTATATCCTATTTATTCTCCTTGAGTATTTCCCAACCAAAATTGTGCCACGTGATCCCAGGGCACTTTCCCTAACCATTGGACACACTACATTCGTGTAGGCCACGGAAACTTGGAATCCTGGATTATGGAACCCTGTTGTTCGAACAACCTACGCGGGAAATAAAGACCAGAGAACTTGCCATGAGGTGGTTGTGATTTCATGGGACAATATGGAAAACGATGATCTAGGAGATTTATATTTGTGTTGATATTGTATGGACTAGTTTTCTCTCTAGATTGTGTGTAGATGTTTATGAGTTAATTGTCAGATATTTTTTTTTCTGTGCTGTTATGTATTGAGTTATTAAATTTACAATTACAAATATGTTGAAGAACGTCATGTTGTATGCGAGTCAGCCAGAACGACCCTGCAGGAAATAGGTCCTTAGGTCGAATAGAGAGTGACAGTGAGTCCGGGGGAAACGGAGGAGGGTTGGCAGGGAAAGACCTATTTAAAGCCAGGGCTATGAAATATAAATGAGAAAATTGAGACATAGTTATTTGGGACCCTCCACATAGCTTGTTACAATTTCTGGGGGCACGTCGCGGGATATTTTAAATCCTGGTGGAGCTCTGGCTGATATAGGGATAGGGGACAGATATTCTGGTCTAATATCAATAGGTTCTGCTTACCGTACCTGGCTATTGTCTATACTCTTCCTGACACAGACTGACGACATACGAAGTGTTGTGGTCGTGTATTATATCCATTTGTCCATTACCTATTCACTTACACTCTGAGTTAAGATGGCATCCGCGAAATTTAATGTGGCTGAAGTGCAGGCGACAGGGCGTGAGATAGGCTATGAAGGGGCTGAGTTACAGAAATATGTTCAAGAACTGGAGAGAGATTTTCGACAAGCTGAGCGCGAAGCTAAGAAAATTGAGGCAGAGCGCGAAGCTAAGAAATTCGAGGCAGAGCGCGAAGCTAAGAAAATCGAGGCAGAGCGCGAGGCTAAGAAAATCGAGGCAGAGTGCGAAGCAAAGAAAATTGAGGCTGAGGCTAGGAAGATGGAGGCCGAGCAGGCAGCCAGAGACCATGAGTTCCGTATGAGGGAGTTGGAGCTGAAAGCTCAAACTGCCAAGGAAAGCGAGGGTGCAGTTGGAGGCGCAGTTCTCCCTGACTCAACAACTTCTAGTGGCGGTCCATACCAGGCAATGAAGTTCCCATTGCTCCCGTTCGATGAACACAAAGATAAGATCGACCAGTATCTTCACAGATTTCAGTCGATGGCTTTGGCTATGGGATTGGAACGTGGGAAATGGAACTTGAAACTCTCACAGGGCCTGAGGGGGACCGCGTATGAGGTCTATTCAAGGTTGCCACCTGGTATGGAGAATGACTATGAGGCCCTGGAAAAGGCATTATTGAAAAGGTTCCAGATGACAGCCCATACTTACCGACAACAGTTCAGAAAGTCGAGGAGAGAGCCAGGAGAGATGTTCTCAGCATACAATGTTAGACTTAAGTCTTACCTTTTGAAATGGATGTCATTAGCAGGATTTGCCAACGACTATGAAAGTTTAGAAGAATTAGTGGTCGTGGACCAAATGAAGAGGATGATGCCCAAGCCATTGCAAACCTTCTTGGTTGAAAATGGGACAGAAAGGTTAGACGTAGTGAACACATTGGCGGAAAGGTATGTGCTAGCTCATGGGGATAATGGGGAACTGGCACAACCCAATCTCCGATCACCAGACACTGGGTCTGGAAAGAAGAAGAACCCCAAACCAACTCACACCAAAAAGGAGGATCCTTTCGATAAAGTTCCCATTAAGAAACCCTCTGGTAAGAGTCCACCTGGATCTCCCAAAAGAAAGTGGAGTGAAAAGTGGTGCGCCTTCTGCAAATCTCCCACACACAATACGGCCGATTGCAGGCGCAAACAGAAAGACTCTCACTATGCTGCCTGTCTTGTAGAAACCGGGGAGGGGTCTAACAAGGAGGTAGAAGGGAGGGATCCTGGCAACAAAGATTCAGAAAAACCACCAGTAGTAGAGACGGTTCTTGTGAACGGACAACCAGTCGAGTGTCTCTATGACACAGGTCTTCAGTTTGAGGCCGTAATTTCATCACACTTAGTGAGCCCAGAGCAGCTAACCGGGGAATCCGTTGAGATTCAAACGGCGACAAAGAGTGCGGTAGCGATGTCTCTTCCAATTGCGAAGGTGGACATCAAATCAAAATATGTTACCGGCACTATTCAGGCAGCCGTTCTGATCGATCCTATCTTCCCGATGATCTTGGGTTGCCGCTACGTCTTCCTAGGGATCCCAAACGAACCCATGTACGTAGGGGCGATGCAAACCAGATCTCAATCGGAGGAGGAGCAGACGCCGGCCTTGATCGTGAATCCCTTGCCTGGGGAGTTACGAGCTGCTCAAAGCCAGGATGCTACTTTGCAACCTTGCTTCAACCAGTTGCCAAAAAGTGCTGACCCACCAAGACGGGGTCAGTATTATATGAAGAATCGGTTACTGTACCGGAGAGCCGGAGTGGAGGAACGCCAGCATGGACAGCTGGTAGTTCCTAAGGCTTATCGGGAACAGCTTCTTCATATGGGACACACCATTTCTTTCAGTGGACATATGGGTGTCGGGGCAACACTTCAGCGCATTTCCTGCCATTACTACTGGCCAGGGATGACTGGAGATGTGCGTAGGTACGTCAAGTCGTGCCCAGAGTGCCAGCGTGTGGCACCAAAACACTGGACGGCTCCGGTAGTCTTGGGTGATATGCCCATTATGAACTCTCCTTTCGAGAGAGTTGCCATCGATCTGGTTGGTCCTCTTCCTCGGACTAGGAAGCGGAATATGTATATTCTGACGATGGTGGAATGCTGTTCCATGTGGGGCGAGGCGATACCGTTGGCCACCATCGACTCTAAGCGAGTGGCTGATGCACTGATGGAGACATTTACTCTGTTGGGATTTCCAAACCAGATCCTAACGGACAATGGGTCTCAGTTCTGTGGTAAGCTGATGGAGGAAGTCTTTCGTATCTTCCAGACTAACCACATTCACACAAGCCCATACCACCCTCAGTCTAATGGGCAAGTAGAGAGGTTTAATGGTACCTTGATGACCATGCTTAGGAAGCTGGCTCAAGAGAAACCAGACAGATGGGATGAATATATCCCAGCCGCCTTGTTCGCCTATCGGGAGGTTCCCCATGGGTCAACCGGGTTGCCACCAGCCACTCTATTATTCGGGAGGCCAATCAAGGGTCCCTTAGAAGCCTTATTGAGATGTTGGACAGAGGAGGAGACTTCCGAAGAGGTGGTATCTTCCTACAAATACGTCGAGGAGTTAAAGAAGAAACTCCAGACAGGTTGGGCTTTGGCGGCTCAGAATCTGAGAGCGGCCAGAAAGAGACACGCGGCCTACTACAATAGAAGGACGAAAGATAGGTCTCTGAAGGTGGGGGATCGGGTTCTGTTGTTACTTCCAGTAGGTTCCAATAAACTCGAGATTGGTTGGCAGGGGCCTTTCCCGGTGGAAAGGGTTGTGTCCCGTACCAATTATGCTATCCGGATCAGGGGGAAATCTAAAATCTTCCACATTAACCTCCTCAAAAAATATGAGGAACGATCCGATGGTACTTCTCTCCCACTCATGACTATGGCGGTCGCGATGGAAACTGAATCGGGCGAAGACGCGGATAGGGAGTATCCTTTACACCCTGGGGAAACCTATAAGGATGTACATATAAATCCTGATCTGTCGGCTGAAGAAACAGAACTAGTCATCCGTTTGTTGGAGTCCCATCAACAGATTCTTACCGATCGTCCAGGGCGGACAGGGTTGGTTGAGTTTGACATGACTCTGACTACCCAAGACCCCATTCGCCAAAAAATATATCCAGTGCCCTTTGCGAAAGAGAAGGCCCTGGAAGCCAAAATCCAGAAGCTTCTGGATGATGACATCATAACTCCTTCGACTTCTCCTTATAATGCCGGGGTTGTCTTGTTGAGAAAGCCAAGCGGGGAGCACCGCTTGTGTATTGATTACAGGCATTTAAACAGTTGTACGACATTCCAAGTTGAGCCGTTACCAAACACAAATCAACTGTTTGCCAGATTAAATAGGGCAAAGTACTTTTCAAAAATCGATTTAAGCCGGGGATATTATCAGATCCCTGTGAAGCCTGAGGTTCGGCCCTTGCTCGCTTTCAGTACTCCGAGCGGCCATTACGAATTTAAGGTGATGCCTTTTGGGCTGAGCAATGCGCCCAGTGTATTCACACGCATGATGAGAAAGTTATTAGACCCTTTAAGGGATCCCTCTGTCGTCTCGTTTATGGATGATATTCTCATCGCTTCTGGCAATCTGAAAGATCACCTGAAATCCTTGGAACAGATCTTCATAAGATTGAAAGAGGAGGGGTTAACTGCCCGTCCAGCCAAATGCATGATTGGCTATCACTCCTTAGAATTTCTGGGACATACTATTACCCCGGGGGGTTTGGTACCGGAAGAAAAGAATGTAGAGAAGGTCAGACTCGCACCCCGTCCTAAATCCAAAAAGGATGTTAGGTCTTTCTTGTCTCTGTGTGGGTTTTACCAGAAATTTATTCCGAAGTTCAACGAAATTGGGGCACCGTTAACCGAAACCCTGAAGAAAGGATCGCCAGATCCTATAGTCTGGACCCCGAGCTGTGAAGAGGCTTATGGGAAGCTGAAACAGGCTTTGGTGGATAGGCCAGTCCTGCAACTCCCAAATTTGGAGAAAACGTTTGTTCTAAGAACCGACGCGAGTAACATAGGGATTGGAGCAACTCTGTTGCAGGAAGGGCGAGATGATCCTACTGTGCTATGTCCGGTGGCATATGCCAGTAGAAAACTGTTACCCGCGGAACGGAATTACTCCACCGTCGAACGGGAATGTCTGGCTCTAGTGTGGGCGGTACAGAAATTTCAACCTTATCTGTATGGAGTACCGTTCAAAGTGCAGTCCGACCATCAACCTCTGACGTTTTTGGCAACTTCTAAGAAACTGAACGCAAGGTTAATGAGATGGTCATTGCTCTTACAACCGTATTAGTTCACGGTCGAATACATCCCCGGAAAGGGAGAATGTGGGAGCGGATTTTATGTCACGGCATCCTATGGTCGAAGGTGAGGGGGGGGGGGTAATTCGAACAGAACCTCTGGCAGTTGAAAGTTCGTAGGGTTCGACTTTCTTAAGAGAGGGCCTATGTAGCGAAACCCCAGTGGCCCATGTCCTCATACCTATCCGCTCAATTCCTCCGGAGTGGGATTCTCTGGGTTACTTTCATAACCCGAGCATTTGACACGAATACTTTGAAATCTATCTGTTCTTCGGGAAAACCCAATGGCGCGCCTTGCACCAAATAAGACCTAGGGTAATGGTTTGGGCGTGAAAAGTCCGTTGTCAACCTTGTCGGTTGTGGTCGGCACAATGTATTAAAGTTTTAAAGAATTTTACAGATAAAGTGCCGCATCCTACTGCTGGGGAATGAAAGGTAATTTAGATTAATTGGTCCTGCCAGACATGGGCATATTAAGCTTGGTCGTCTCAAATAATGAGACGAATTGGTGAAACGGCAGTCTTGCCAATTTGGCTAAGCGTCTAGATCTGGGCATGGCGGGGGAACAAATCGGGGCTATCCTTCTTCCTATGGCTTTACCTCTGTTTAGTGTTCTATTTCATTTGAATATAAACATTCTATAGCTATGGCATGTCGAGGGGAGGGAAGGGCTCCGTGGGGACCGGTTCCACCCATCTGAGTTATATCTTCTTGAGCCAGAAGAGGCGATCCACTGTGCTATCTCTTTCGTCTTTCGGCTGATTGGGGGGGGGGCCAGGTGGACCGGGTGGTTCCTGGTCGATAGGAGGATGTTGGGAGTATAAATGGACTTCCCTGTCTCCCTGAGAGAACCTGAACTCATCTGAATATATGGGTTATGTGAGACACGGCCGATACATTGCGGTGACAGCTCAGACAAGAGCGGCGGCCGGACAGGGTAGTTTCCTCTTTCCTGTTCTTGCTAGGGATGGGGGAGGGAGATGCACTGCGGTCCATACAGACCCACTATTATGATATTAGTATTAGTTAAGAGTAGGAAACATACATAATTACGCACACTACTCCACAATAGCTTTGTCGTGAGAAAGGCAAGGTTTGCAAGTGAGAGGGAAGCCTGAGAAGGTATGTGCCCAATATTAATAAAGGCATGGTATGAGTGTGGAGAGGAGTGTGGTATGAAGACAATTGAATACTAGGTAATTGTATGGATTTTACGTATGGCAACCGACATGCTGAGACCATTGGAATCTCCATGCCGGCTGTATCTGAAGTTTACACCAGAGGCTCTCAAAATTGTTTTAACTTTACAGGATCCTTCTTTTGACGGCGAATATAGCCGGAAGTTTCGACAGAGCATCGACATAGAACATTATGTTTACTATGAAGTCCCTGCTGCTGTTGGGCTATACCAGATAGAACCACGGCGGGCCCGAACGAATACTTTCAGACACCTCGGCAGGCGTTTCGTTGAGCTGTGATCGAGTATGTTTGCATTTTGGGCTAGATCCCGCCTAAGTCACTGACACACCCGTACCTATATCCTATTTATTCTCCTTGAGTATTTCCCAACCAAAATTGTGCCACGTGATCCCAGGGCACTTTCCCTAACCATTGGACACACTACATTCGTGTAGGCCACGGAAACTTGGAATCCTGGATTTATGGAACCCTGTTGTTCGAACAACCTACGCGGGAAATAAAGACCAGAGAACTTGCCATGAGGTGGTTGTGATTTCATGGGACAATATGGAAAACGATGATCTAGGAGATTTATATTTGTGTTGATATTGTATGGACTAGTTTTCTCTCTAGATTGTGTGTAGATGTTTATGAGTTAATTGTCAGATATTTTTTTTTTCTGTGCTGTTATGTATTGAGTTATTAAATTTACAATTACAAATATGTTGAAGAACGTCATGTTGTATGCGAGTCAGCCAGAACGACCCTGCAGGAAATAGGTCCTTAGGTCGAATAGAGAGTGACAGTGAGTCCGGGGGAAACGGAGGAGGGTTGGCAGGGAAAGACCTATTTAAAGCCAGGGCTATGAAATATAAATGAGAAAATTGAGACATAGTTATTTGGGACCCTCCACATAGCTTGTTACACACACAACTAACAAGAGAAGTGAAAGTACATTTCACGGGAGCCATGAATTATATTCATGTATTGCATCCTTAACAGGAGCAATTTGTTTTTGGGATATTGGTCAATCAATATTTTGAGGGGCTGAGTTTTGTTAACGCGCCCTGGTTCAACACAGCTCCCAAGAGAGTAATGTAGTGACTCTTGTTTAGAGTGGAGATGTGTGAAGCTGATCTATAGCCAGTAGCTGGATACAACAACTTGTGACCAGGCTTATTGAAAGACAGAAGTGGACCGTAGATTAGAACAGTGTACACCTTGACTAAATTAGATCAGACTAAATTTATATGCTACGACGACATTGCGTCAAACTTACTACATTAATCTAGTGGCGCAAAAACGACGGACAAAGGGAGAATGTCAAGGTTCTACACTGTACTGAGACAGACTAGTGACAGTAGAGGGGTGAGGACTTATAGGACATAGAGACAGGACGTCTATAAAGGTATAGACTGAATAGAGACAGCACCCACGCCAAGACGTAATAACAGATATGACTAGACTCGGGTGGGAACACTAACGTGTTATAGTTAGGACAATAGAGGGACCGACCCAGGAATAGGGGGCGGCAGACATAGACGTGACAACGTGAAGTAGAACAGGACTCTAGAAGGCAGAGACGATAGTGCTGTGTGCAAAGGGATTAGCACGCACCCCACGAGGGAGTTTGACCGCGTAGGCAAGCTGCGAGCTGAGTTAAGACAGACGGGGGACAGACGGCTTTCTGACTGGACGTGGTTCTAAGTTATTGTCTATGAACGCATGCAATGTTGAGCGAGAGTGTGTTGTGAATTCATACATTGTGTAATGTGATTAATAAGTATTCTCTATTTATGTACAGGCAAAGAACGCCTTAGAGAATTGTCAGGCTTGCCTGAATAAATATTGTAGAGAAAACATCTGTGCATATTATTATTATTTGTGAGGTACAGATGAGGTTTGCCTGAGTGCAGGACTGTGACAATATATATATATATATATATATATATATATATATATATATATATATATATATATATATATATATATATATATATATATATATATATATATATATATATAAGAAAATGTTTGTTTGTTTGTTTGTTTTGTTTGTTCGTTTGTCCTTTATGCGTTTCCGAACGGTCCATCCGATTAAGATGAAATTATGTACAGCTGTTGTTCTCACTCCCGCGGGAGTCAAATTGTTTGTGTGCTTAAAATCAACAATTTTTCTTCACGCACGAATGAAAAAGGCATTTCGAGCTTCAGAAACAGGCCCGCCTGTAGCCCGCCATCTTGCTTCAACGGAACTCACACTCTGATTAAACTAGAAATAAGTTATGGACAGTAATGTTTCTTTGTGTGTGTCCTGTATGCGTTCCCGAACGGTCCATCCGATTGAGATGCAATTTTGTATACAAGTTTTTCTCACTCCCGCGGATCCAACTGAAATACGATGAACGGGAACGAGAAAGGGAGCATCAGAAACAGACGAGCAACGGGAACGGGAACTGGAGCAGGGGCCGAACGCGTACTCTGTGCGTTTTTTTTTTTTTTTTTTTGGTATTTAGCATATCCTTTACAGGACTTAGCTGTCAACACCATCATCTTTCAGCTGTATGTTGATCTCTTGGCAAGATTACGCTCAGTAGTTTGCCATTGCTTTCTGAGCGGCCGGCTCAGTACCCCGCAAGTCACGAGCGGGGGTCGAACCACCTCAGCTCTCGCTCCGCTACGAGACTCTGCGTGATAAACGGGATTACAGAGAGAAAGTGTTGTAACCCCACAGCCAGAGAGACCGGCTCTCTGTGCGTTTAGAGAAATGTATTTGAATTCAATGAGACGCTAACCGCCAGACATTGGGCGAAGCCTGACAAGGTCGTCTAGTTCTAAATATAATATTGACATTTAAATTGTATCACAACGCCTCGAGTTCCATACGTTATATCAAGCATTGTCGAGTACCGTCGGCGGGCCGGATGAAATGACGTCGGGGGCCGATCCGGCCCGCGGGCCGTAGTTTGGTGACCCCTGAGCTAGAAGATGTCAAACATGTATTGAAGAAAAAGCAGATGACACCTCACCAGGAACTGATGGGGTTAGGTGTGCCCACATGATGGATATGAGTGGTGGGGAACTTATGGAGATGGCTGCTTGCTTTAGCCTGACCATCAGGGTGATATCAGTACCCCAGGTTTGGGTGCATAGTTATTTAACGCCATTTCCTACACCAGATAAAGATAATTCAAAGCTAAATGGATTTAGGATTATTACCCTACATAATACTTTTGACAAGGTGCTGGAGAAGATCGTTGCTGTTAAGCTTCAGAACAAAATTAGAAATTAAAACGCTTTCCCCCCCCCCCCCCCCTTTCCCCGTAAGGTTTGGGGGTTTACCGGCCAGGGAGAGATACTTGGTCAAATGCAGCCACTTTCACCTACGATGTTTATGAAGGGTTCCAAAACAGACAGGAGACGACGGTGGCAGCACTCGATTTCGAGGACGCGTACAGCAGTCAGATATGATATTTTGATGTACGCTCATATGAAGAAGAGAGTATTCCTTGGTTGGTGAATTGAATTGCAGCTGTTCTGTATTCTCATAGCGTGGTTCTCCGTCTGGGTACATGGACCTCTGAGCCATGAATCATAGCCCCCGAACTACCACTGCGGTCAGCAGTTTCCCCTGTGCTTTTCAATGTGTATACGAGCAAGATTGCCAGCCTCGAAGCTCCAGGGGCTGGAAGGATACTAACATTTGCAGATGATGTTCTTGCATACAGGCAGGGGAGGGACAGAAATCAAACAGCTCTGGAAATGCAGGCGACACTGGACAAAGCTATGTGTAGCAGTAAGTGTATATGGGGTGGGCAAAACTACAGCACGCTTGAGCATCAGGGTAGAATGGGAAGAAAGATGCTCAAGTCGTGACGTGGTTTGTGGTTACGGATCAGTTAACATCGGGGACTAAGAAGAGATGGACGTATGATTTAACTGAGTAACATCTGGCTTGATTCTGAATAAAGTAATATAAAGTCAGAACCGTCTTGGAGTTGTTGATAGTCCATCGTCCCTTCGCTGTACTGTTACAGTACAGAATTGTTGCCCAGACCAGGACGAATAACTTCAATTGTCGCGGTACCGCTATGTACTAGGCCACTATATTTGATGCAGCTACTGCTTCATACAGCGTTTGGGGAAAATCGGTGCCTTTGAAACATTAGCACGTTATCAGATTGTTGCTGAACGGACTTCAGGGAGTTTTCCAAAATGCCCGACCTAAACTGGCACCGGAACAGATCAACCTTTAATGTCTTCATGCGGTGGTGAAGTCCGCTCTCAAATCGTTTTCGAGCGTTACTGGTGGTGAAGTCCAGGCCGTTCTCAGATCGTTATCGAGACAATCGAGCCGTTGTCAAGTCATCTCCGGACTCTGTTGTGTGAGAGAGCCGCTTTGTCAAATCAGTCAGCCGCTGATCTACACTGTCGATTGTTTTGGGAAGCTGACTATCGTTCATTGCTGATTTCAGAGGGCTGGCCAGTGCTGTCCTCTGATCACAATCGTTCCTTGCCGTGTTTCAAGAGCCCGTCCCTGGGTGGCTGATACATTCAATCGTTCCTTGCTGTGTTTCAAGAGCCCGTTCCTGGGTGGCTGATATGTTCAATCGTTCTTGTTGTTCCTGTGGAGTCTTATCGAGCCTATCGAGCCCAGTCTAGCATTTTTGATCCTTACTGAAGCCGCTTTGTCGATCTTGGTTCAAGTACTCGAGTACCAGATACCGTGATTCTCAGTCTCGGCATACAAGGGAAGAGACGTCAAGGACTTCATTTTCGATTGGAAAATTTAGTTCAACAAGAAAAGGGGTAATATAAATAATTTAAGACTGCATATTGATTGTTTTTTTGCTTGAATAACTGTAAATATTTCAGCATGACGGAACAAGATTCATTGGCACAAGTTTTGACGGGGGTAGGAACAGCGGTAGGTAGACTTCATACGGTCATAAAACAACAGGGAATGGCAACTGAAATTGTTAAGTTTAGTGGACAGGCCAGAGAGTTTAAGAAATGGATAATTTCCATAGAGAAATATGCATATTTGGTGTCTGCATCAGATGAAGAGAAAATGAGACTTGCTTATCAGGCGGCAACAGAACCGGTTTCGGATCAAATCAGAAGAAAGTTAGAGGCTAGAGTAGATGAGACATGGGAACAGTTTAAAGATGACCTAGCACATAAGTACGCGGAAATAACGGATCCACAACATGCGTTTTCGGTGTTGAGACAGTCTAAACAAAACACTGGAGAGACGGTACAATTGTTCAGTGATAGGTTGATTAACCTGGCTGAAGAAGCATTCTTAGGACAGAATGTACGAGGAGAGGAGGTGGAGAGGATGTTAGTCGGGATTTTTGTAGATGGCATAAAATCCGATGGATTGAAATTTAAGCTGATGAGAGAAAACCCTGAAAGGTTATCACAAGCTGTAGATATTGCGGTACAAGAAGAAAATTTGAGACGTAGATTTAGATTGAGAACAGGACGAGAAATAGGAACTAGTCGAGAAGACAGGATTGAGGAGCCTATGGAGATAGGACAAACAAGGTTCGGATGGAATAGGAGAGGAGGTATACAGACGTTACAAGGTAGTAATAGAAGTGCTTATGATGAAAGAAGACAAATGAGGTATCCTACAAGTGAGACTGTAGGTAGAACGAACAACACAAATATAGTCTGTTGGTTTTGTGGTCAAAGCGGACATGTTTCTCGTTTTTGTGATAACAGGCGTGCCCAGTCGAATACACAAAGTAGAAATGGCAATAGCAGGTTGAATAGGAATGTTGAAGATAGACACAGGAATTTTACAAGTACAAGAACGCAGGAAAACCGGCGCCCTACCTATTAAATAGGACCTGTAGTAGGAGGGGAAATAATAAGGTCAAAAGGTTTAAAGAGTATGTTAATAACAGGCATAGTAGGACGAGTAGAGAATACTTTCAACTAGATGAAATCAAACAGTTTACAGAAAATAAAACAGATCATAGCTCATGTATAATAGAAATAGGAAAATATAGAGTTCGTACATTAATTGATTCAGGAGCTCAGGTTAGTGTAATTAAAGAAAGTTTTTTATATAAAATAATGAGAAATAGTAGAATATTTAAGAGTCATAATAATCTTCACTCTGTTACAGGACAGAATTTACAAGTAATTGGAAAGACAATGATCAATTTTAAATTGGGGGGGGGGGGATCAACTTAAGACATCTTTTTCATGTAGTGAAAGATTTAAATAGAAACATGCTTATAGGAAGAGATTTTTTAATAAAAAACGGAGTAAGACTTCTCTTTGATTTACACAAATTAAAATTCAAGGACGTGTATGTAGATATGGAAGAAGACATGCATATATCAGCACTAGTTAGAATTAAAACGTCCACGACGTTAAAACCACAGTCGGTTAATTTGATACAAGCGAAGATAAAGAGAAACCCATATTATGTGGCAGGACACACAGTTAGAATCACTGAGTTGCAAAAGGAAGTTATTGATGAGCCTGGTCTTGAAGTTCCGGATGGAATAATATCCTTAGACAAACACTTAACCTTTCCAGTGATGATTATTAACAACACAGGTAGAGAAATCAAATTATACAGAGGATGTGTAATAGCCAAACTAGAACATAACATTAGTGACATATTGGCAACGGATAGAGTAGAAATGTCGGGAACAAATTATTCAGAAACTTCTAGTGAAAGAGTTAATAACAGACGCGGACGCGGAAGAAGAGGGAACGTACAAATGGATGAATTGATCCATCTATCCAGAAGAAAGACAGCCCAAATACATTCACTAGACAAAATGACAAGGGAACAAGAATTTTTGGCACAGTTAAAAGCGCCACCAGAAAATAAGAAAGTTTTAGAACAACTTATAAAAGAAAATCAGGATGTATTTGCAATTAGTGATTTAGAATTGGGAAGGACAAAAACAGTTACAATGGAAATAGATACGGGAGATCATCCACCAATTAGTTTGAAACCATATAGAACTCCCTTAAGAAATAGAGAAATTGTCGAAAAAGCAATAGAAGACATGTTGAAAGCAGGAATAATAACAAGATCGAAGTCAGAATGGTCATCTCCGATAGTAATCGTGACCAAACCTGATGGTTCACATCGATTCTGTTGTGACTACAGGGCGTTGAACAAAATCACTAAGAATGTAGCGTACCCACTGCCGGTGATTGATGATATTTTGGGGTTGCTTAATGGCTTCACATTTTTCACGACACTAGACGCAAGATCAGGATTCTGGTGTATCCCGATGTCGGAAGACGCTCAAAAGAAGAGTGCTTTTTGTACTCATATGGGTTCTTACGAATTCTTACGAATGCCATTCGGGGTTCGAACGGCCCCGTCTCACTACATGCTGTTAATAAATGAGGTATTAGAGGGTATGCAAAAGTTTGCATTAGCATACATAGACGACATTCTGATATTTACGGCAGGGGATGTGGAGTTTCATTTAAAACATATTAGATTAGTATTCGACAGATTAAGAGTACATGACGTTAAATTGAAGCTTAGTAAATGCCAGTTTTTGAAGACAGAAACAAAATATCTGGGGTATATTATAAATAGAGACGGAATTAAACCAGACCAAGACAAGATAAAGGTTATTAAAGAATTACCTCCTCCAACTAACGTTAAAGAAGTGCGTGCTTTTATAGGAACCTGTGGGTATTATAGGCGCTTCATCCCAGGGTTTTCAAAAATAGCAGAACCTATTACTAATTTAACGGGCAAATACGCTAGATTTAAGTGGGATGATGAGTGTCAAAAAGCGTTCGAATTTTTGAAAAACAGTTTAACACTGGTACCATTATTGACGCATCCAGACTTGAATAAACAGTTAATATTATATACAGATGCTTCGGACAATGCTATAGGAGCGTGTTTGGTTCAACCATATGAAGGAAAAGAATCTGGAATACCAGGGGTTAAAAATGAACGACCAATTTATTTCTTGTCTCATAAACTTAGCAGGTCTCAACGGAAATGTGCGACTATTGAGAAAGAGGCTTATGCTATACACTATGCTCTCCAAAAACTAAATTACTACTTACATAACGCAAATTTTGTTATTAGAACTGACCATATGCCTTTAAAATCTCTGTTAGAAGCTCCAGTGCAGAACAGGAAGATACAGACGTGGGCATTGAATCTACAGGGATACAATACGAAAATTGAATACATTCCAGGTAGGATTAACACATGCGCTGATTTATTGTCTAGGATCCCGTATCCACAGTCATCAGGAGACACAAAAGATGAAGGTGAACCGGAGATCGACGACCGAAACTGGCAAGTAAATATATTAGATTCTGCCATAATAAATAGAGAAGAGTTTGAGAGTTTACCATCGGATCAAGAGTCTGAACCTAGAGCAGAAGACCCACATTTAGCACAGTTTAATATGAAAGAAGAACAAGAATTAGATCCAAAAGTCTTACAAATAAAATAGAAATTAAAAGAAACGGAGGAGAACAAATATTAGAAGAATTATTTAGTTTTACAAGAGGACGAACAGTTATATTATATGTGTGAAAGGAACGAACAGCTAAGGAAATATATTCCAAAACATTTGGAAAATGAAGTGTTAAAAGCATATCATGATGAGAATGGTCATCTCGGTCGTGATAAATTGGTGAAAGCACTAACGAGTAAATATTATTGGCCGAACTTGTTCAAATCTGCTTGCAAATATGTAGATACGTGTGAAAGATGCAGGTTAAGGAATATGAAAACAATTAAGTATCCCTTACAAGATACAGATATTCCTCAGTTTCCTATGCAAAAAATTAGTTTAGATATATCGGGTCCTCACCCTAGAACATTGTCAGGAAACGTGTATTTAATTCATATAGTAGACGTCTACAGCCTTTGGCCAGAAGTTTATGCAATCCCAGATAAGAGCGCAGATACTGTCATTAATATTTTTTTACAAGAGTTCGTACCAAGATTTGGTTGCCCACAAAGTATACTTACGGATAATGGTAGGGAATTTGTAAATAAAAAATTCGAAAAGTTATTAAAAGATTTGAATATAAACCATATAAAGACTTCATACTATAGACCTTCTTCAAATGCTAAGAACTAACGTCAACATAGGACATTATATGATGTGTATAGCAAAGATCGTCGATGAACATGAAAAAGATTGGGATTTATTCTTGGGACCAGCGCTTAGCGCTATACGCACAAATCAAAATGAGAGCACGGGGTTTTCACCATTCTATGTAATACACGGGAGAGAACCAGTACTACCTATAGATAATCTGTTAAAACCAAGACGGAAGTATATGGGGGAAGACTTTCAAGAGACCATCATACGAGAAATACATAAAGCACACGTAAGATTAAAGAGTAATAGAATTAAAGCTAGAGAAAGACAGAAAAAGTACAAAAACGTGAATACAAAATTGCAGGAGTTTAAAGTAGGTGATAGAGTTTATTACAAGAAGCATAGAAGGAACTCTAAGTTTGATGCTCGTTGGGTCCCAGGTTATTAAGCTTTAGAAAAGCTAGGAAATGTATCGTATAGTATCAAGAACCAGATCACGGGACATGTGGCAAGGGCACACGTGGAACACTTAAGAAGAGATGATGATGAGAAGGGAAATGATAATTATAATAATTATTATTATTCAGACACCGGATACTTAGATGAACAAGGCGTCAGGGGAACTACAATAACCCCAGGTTTTAGAAAAGCTCCAGCACAAAGTCAGTCAATAACAACTCCATTTAACGATGATACTCAAGAACAGACAATACCGAAAACAATAGAAGAAGAAAAAGTGAATGAGAGTCATTATGATAGTATAGAATCTATGGAAGAGGAAACAGGTGCTCCATTTAAGAATACTAGACAAGCAACGAAAAGAAGAGTGGATAGACAAAGAGAAAGAGAGGTGAAAAGACAGAGGAGAATTAGTGATTATTCAACAAGCGGTGAAGATATGCCTCTACTAGAAAGGTCCTTAAGAAAGAGTGATAAACAAATTAGATGGGATATTGAACGGAAGAGATTAGCGGCTGCTAGCGAGAGACATACAGGTGAAGAAGAGGAAATGGATGAAAAGTCAGAATCATATAGTAGTATGGAAGAAACTAATAAGTTATATGAAGAAGATGATATTGATGTGGAGATAGCACTTATTCAAAGAAACTTGGAGTTATTGAAGAACTGGAAACGTAAGAAGTAAATGATTAGAAAATACTGCAGATGGCAAAATATAAGTTTCATGATGTGAAAAGGAAAGAGATACTTGATGAAGTATATGAAACGCTGGAAATGGAAAAGGCTTCTATAGATATTTTTCATAAATAGTCTTGAGGAGTAATTAAGTATTGAGATAACTAATATAGAGGTAGGTTCGAGTGAGGCATATATAATGTTTCCTCTCTGTGATGGAATGGCTGGTTGATTTTATGTTTCAACTTCTTGAGTTTTCGTAGATAGACAGGTTTTTGTTGATGCTAGTAATGCCGTGGTTAACAGTAATGATTAAGAAGTTGTAGTGATGTTTGGTACAAAGCCAAGAGAAACAATTGGTGTGCCGAGCCACAGGTTAATTAGTAGATAGATGACGGCTGGTACATTGAGATGACATTGGGATAATCGCCACATTAGTAATAGATAAAATGAGTTGACCTGTAGTTACAGTGCTTGCTTAAGATGATATTCCAGACATTGTGATGTGTTAGGAGTTAGGCTGGAAAAAGATAGAAAATTGTGAGGGGAGAGAATCAATGATAGTACGGTCATTGCTGATTAATGATTTTTTTGTGTAGAGAGAACAGATATTGTTCTAAGTTAAGAAATTGGTCTGTAGTTAACAGATATACATACGTGGCAGTGAAGTGTTTTGTTTTCTCGGTTATAGAAATAGTGGAATGACTTGTATAAATAGATATGTGTTACATTAGTTCGTATAGGAGGCCAATGTTGATGGGCCACTGTACGTAGTTAATTGTAAGGGAGTTATATTTTTTTTGAAAACCTTCTCTTTAGCGAGAAGACAATTGTTTTATTGAGTCTGAGTTTTTAATGTCTCATATATAATATGTTTTTTTGCTTGATTTGGTCCTGTGAAATGGTTGTTGTTATTTGAATAGGATTATTGTGTTCCTAGACTTTTGCGTACAAACTATTGGTCCGTAAAAGAGACCAATAGTAATAGGTAATAATAGAATATTTTCTTCTGATTTGATAAGATGCATGTAATATTATTTTAAAATGTGTTTTTCTTTGAATAAGTTGGGGGGTATGATGTCTTGTTTTGATTTTATTTCGCTTAACTCATAATTTGATTAAGTTGTTTTGTGTATTAGGTTACCTTGTTAGTAAATATGTCATAAATTTAATTAAGTAAGTTTAATGTTTAAATAGTTATGGTGTTGGCTAGAATAAAGAAAATATATGGGGTTTTATTTAAGACCTTTGTTCAGAAAAGAGTTAATAAAACTACTAAGGGCTAATAGAGAGACACATTCTCTTTGGGAATATTAAGTTGCTGTGAAAATCGGCATGAAGATATAAGGTTGGAAGGGAGACTGTGAATGGCAGCATATAAGCGGGGGTATATATATAGGTGGACAAAGAAGCAGATTATGGGATGTGAGGGGTGAAGATATAGGAGCTGTGAAATACCAGCGTTAATTAAATTAAAAATGTTCATGGAATATGAACATTGGCTCGTGGTAAAAGATGAGGTAACGGAAATATAGACAAGATTGTGGATGGCAATATGAATGTTGAATATATAAATGTTGAGAAAACTTATGTCAACTTGATTTATAAAGAACAAAGATCTATTTAATAAGAGGTATTTTTAAAAAAAAATTATTTTACAAATTTTTTTTTTATTGGCAAGGGAGGTAAATGTGATTGTGTTGACTATTCATTACTTTATGTAAATGTGATCATGTTGACTATTCATTCTTTATGCTTTTCACTGGGTGCGCACCCCTTCTTTGCTTTTTCTAACTACATTGTTGCTGTCCATCCTGTGTTGTGAAAGAGTGAAGAATTTCATAGTGTCAAGTATACGATAACGATTTATACGAGCTGTTCTTATGATATATATATTTTCTATAGGAACCTTGAGAAGCCAAGAACGAACAAGAAATATATAGTGGATTACTATATGGCAGGGGAAAGAGTTACGAATAGATTGTTTTACTTAAAATAAAGTTGGTTTGGGGAAGATTAGAGGAGCTGTGGGCAGTAAGGAAAGAAAGGGAATAGAGTAGGGGTATTGGGAGTAAAGACTTTTTAAGGGAAAAAGTCTTTAGAAAACATAGGAAGGTGTAGCAGTAAGTGTATATGGGGTGGGCAAAACTACAGCACGCTTGAGCATCAGGGTAGAATGGGAAGAAAGATGCTCAAGTCGTGACGTGGTTTGTGGTTACGGATCAGTTAACATCGGGGACTAAGAAGAGATGGACGTATGATTTAACTGAGTAACATCTGGCTTGATTCTGAATAAAGTAATATAAAGTCAGAACCGTCTTGGAGTTGTTGATAGTCCATCGTCCCTTCGCTGTACTGTTACAGATGGCGTGGTGTACGGAAATGAATGTCGTCATTAACCCAGAAAAAGCGTCTGTCTTGTGGTGCTCTCTGGAGAATAAAATTGTTAAAGCTGACCACCCAAGCCTCACAATAAATGGTAGAGTTGTGAATAGAGACATGATGTGGGTATGAAATGTGATGAGGAAAGTAAACTCACCACCACATCTCCTTGTGGACCAAGATTATCTCCGTGGTGAAGTGGTTAAACCGCTGGCCTCACGCTCCAAACGAAATGGGCTTGTTATGGGACACAGTGATTCCGTTCATGGGTGTCATTTTCTGGACGATTTTTGTGGGGCCGTGGTGTCTGTGTTCTGTGCGACGCTTTTGACAGTTCTCTCTGTGGAAAGGGATCCAGCCATCTGGGATAAAACCAGTCGCAATTCAATCATCCCTCTTACCTTCGAACCATATTCAATATGTCGTGGCCTAGAAATTGTGAAGGCCTAACACTTCACACTCCGTAGGTAGAATATGCTGTGGGACGACCTCCACCGTATATAGACAGACAAGCAGACAGACAGACAGACAGACAGGTGGGTAGGTAGGTAAGTAGGTAGGTAAGTAGGTAGGTAGGTAGGTAGGTAGGTAGTTAGGTAGGTAGGCAGGCAAATACACAGACAGATAGACAGACAGACAGACAGACAGACATGCAGACAGACAGACAGACAGGCAGACAGGCAGACAGGCAGACAGACAGTAGATAGATAGATAGATAGATAGATAGATAGATAGATAAATAGATAGATAGATAGATAGATAGATAGATAGATAGATAGATAGATAGATAGATAGATAGATAGATAGATAGATAGATGGGTGGCTGGATGGACGGATGGATGGATGGATGGATGGATGGATGTACGGATGGATGGATGGATGGATGGATAGATGGATGGATAGATGGATTGAAAGGAATGTAAGTAGGAATGTAGTTACGTACATACGTAGACAGGTAGGTAAGCATCAAATATTCAGTCAACTAGGTAGGTATGCATGTAGGTATGAACACCATAGGACAGTCAAGCAAATAAACCGATTGGTAGGTATTACCAGTGAGTTGAAATGAACACCTTAAAAGTGTGATAGTCATGACAATAACCATGCCATTGTCTTGTAACCTGTCAATATTGTTGTTAAGGATGTCAAGGCGAACACTGTGACATAACGACAGTTTAAAGATGGTCGCCCATCTTGTGACATTCACCAAAGGGGAACAGCATTTTGTTATCCGTGTTTTAGTTAATTTTGAAGTGAAACCTATAGAAATTCATCGGTAAACCAACCTGGGCCTTTACACATGGACACGCGTTAGATGGATTGGTGGTTTGGTTTGCTGGTTTTGTGATTGGTCTGCTAGTTGGCTCGTTCGTTCGTTCATTAGTTAGTTAATTAGTCAGTCAGTCAGTCAGTCAGTCAGTCAGTTAGTTAGTTAGTTAGTTGGTTGGTTGTTTGGTTGGTGTTTTGGTTGGTTGGTTGTTTGGTTGGTTGGTTAGTTAGTTAGTTAGTTAGTTAGTTGGTTAGTTATTTAGTTAGTTAGTTAGTTAGATATGTGGTTAGTTGGTTAATTAGTTAGTTAGTTAGTTAGTTGGTTAGTTAGTCAGTTAGTTAGTTATTTAGTTAGTTAGTTAGTTAGTCAGTTAGTTAGTTAGTTAGTTAGTTAGTTAGTAGTTAGTTAGATAGTTGGTTAGTCAGTCAGTTAGTTAATTAGTTAGTTAGTTAGTTAGTTACTTAGTTAGTCATTTAGTCCCCATATCATCCCCATGGCACACGGAACTATCACATAGAGAACTGGTTACTCTCATAAGAAGAAGACAGTCCACATTTTTGGGGCATGCGGTGAGAAGGGGAGGGCTGGAGTATGTCGTCACAACAAGAAGGCTTAAGGGGAAGAGAGGCAGGGGGAGACAGAGAGAAACTGCCAAACAGTTTGAGATCGTGGCAATGATGAAAGTCGGTATGAGAAATGATTGGAAGCATGAGAGACAGAAGAATGTGGACAGACATGATCACCAACGCCACACAGCAGGGACTATAAGAAGTATAAACATGTTCATTGCAAATCGTGTATGTACAACCTGTTGCCATCTGTTGTAGTTTGGGACACACTTAAAGTGTTTAAAAAGTCGGTGTCTTTGCCATCGCATTATGACTTTCAGCTTTTGTTTTGCCTAATGTATTCTCGAACTTCTATGCAGTTAGAGGGAAAAAATACATAATCTGTTCAGTGCAAAGTTTGTGACATGCCTTATTTCTTGGACATCCGCACTCATACAATATATTCAGAACATTATAGGATTTGGAGGCCTCTAACAACCATACCAATTCCCCTTCAAGAGAAACTCAAATGTAAAGCCACCTGTGACGCATTCATAAATGTAAACATTACAATTTCAACTACAGGTAACTTGATGTAAGCTCGTTAATATTGTACAATACGTTATAAGCAGATGTGCAGCATTCTATAAGTTTTACTTACATTCAAAAAGTTTTATCCAGATTCTGATTGCACATTTTGAGAAATTAAAGTAATTCTAACTATAAAATGATGCTTTGAAAATGAAATATTCAGGCTCTAGAGAACCAAACATCTATAAAAGAGAAGGTTGCCTCCCTTGGAATAAATCACATCGTTGTTAGTACGCTTGCTTACCAAGACATCTGTCATGTTTTTAAAGTCCCAACAGCAGGTTTATCGACAAGGACAATTCTGGGGCCAGCCTAATTAAAATAAGTACCAACATTATTTAGAATTATCTGGAAATTATGTGGGAGGTGAGTTGAGTTAATCCCTAAAGGACAGGTTTCTATCAAAAGTGAATCTCAGGTACTGCAATCTGCTTTCTCTAATCATATTTCTACCAGTTATCGAGAGACTTGCGAGAGCTTTAACAATCCTATTGTTCAGTGAGCACCACAAGACCTTTATGGGTCTGAGCTGAAACTGAATAAATGTATATGCCGCGGTTGATTCTTTTGTTACAAAGGAACGACGGGACTAGCTTATGGAGCTGGAGGACATCCCAGGCAGTAGGCTGCTCAATGTGCGATGTGGCGACTTTAATGTACGAAACAGAGACTGGGAGAATACCGGGTAAAACTGACAGGGAAATGCCCTTGCAGAAGCCATGGTGGATTCAGAAGTAGTCTGCATAAACGATGGGAGGCCAACTAGAATGGGGATGAGACCTGGTGATGTGGACACGACTATTGACCTGGCATTTGTTGCCCAGTCGGCAGTATTTAATGTTAAATGGACTATCCTGTGTGATCATGGGAGTGACCATCTACACTGTTCTCTATTGATCTCTAAGTCCAACAAGACCAACGCTGTTAGAGCACCTCATCCCTTTAAATATGAGAGGGAATACACCTTTATGGGTCGTCTCAGATAGAGGGAATGCAGTGTCACTAGCACACTTACTTATGTGCAGCCTCCTTGGTGGACCTCCGAGGTAGAACGTGCATGGAAATCTAAGAGAGCAGCAGTTAAACAGTGACAGAAAGTGCACCCCAAAGCTCACAAGAGGAAATGGAGACAGCTTCGCAAGAAAAGAAAGCCAAGGTGGAGGAATTCAAGCGCTGTGCAACAGAGGCAATAATAGAGAAAAGGGAACACTTTATGAATGAGATTAGAGGATATAAAACACGAGGAAATTTCTGCAAATTGCATAGACAGATGGAAAGGAAAGATCGTCCTGCCACAGTGTGTACAATATACAGAGATAGCGTTTCGCGTTTGACAATGGACAAAGAGAAAGGGGAAGCTTTCCTGCAGAGATTTAGCACTGAAGATCAGAACGATGGGGACATCAGAGGCTAAGTTAGAAATATATCTGGTACCAATAAAGCTACCTACTGTGAGGATATCATTCAGCTAGACCAGGGGTCACCAAACGTTTTTCTCGGCGGGCCGGATAACTGAAAAAATGACAAGCGCGGGCCGCATACTCATTCTGTACAATATTTGCACCGGACTCCGTGGCGAAGGTAATACGGACGCGGTTTGTAATCCCATATACCAGTGTTAGAAACATAGATGCGCGCAATTTTAGCATTTTTTACGCTTTGGTATGGGTGCGGGTCGTTTAGAAAGCAATGGCAAACTACTGAACGTAAACTTGCCAAGACATCAACAACAGCATAAAATTCTGGTGTTGACTGCAAACGTACAACACTTGCAAGCCAGAATGGACGCTCTGGGAATAAGAGACGAATAACAAAGTTAATCATGGGTGAATGGCGTGCAATGCACACCAAAACCAAAGACAACCAACATATTTATTTACTACAAAAGGTTATAAAAGAAGGCAACGTTAGCAACACAGATAGTTACATCAGACCTAGTGTGCACATACCCGAATCTCACAATCTACGCAGCAAAAAAAAAGTTAGTGAGATTTGTGAAGTTGATATTTGGCTTTCAAGATTTCATCCATGTTTGGTTTGGAATTGCAGCATCCAATCTAGAGAACTGCTTTCAAATGTGCATCAGTCAATCTCGTTCGATGTATTGATTTCACATATTTCATTTTTGAAAATGTTTGCTCACGGGCATATGTTGTTCCAAACACTGATACCATTTTTGTTCCATATCCTTTACAGGACATCGCTGTCAACATCAGCATCTTTCAGCTGATTGTTAATTTTAAGGCAAGATTACGCTCAGTAGTTTGCCATTGCTTTCTGAGCAACCGGCTTACATACCCCTAAGTTACCGACGCGGAGAGAACAGCTACCAATTCTCGCTCACATCACATTACTTACGAGAGTATACTGGATTACGAAGAAATTTTTATAATCTGTAGACTAGGGAGAAAGGCACTGATGCCATACCAGCGGAAAATTGCTTCAACATCAACTCAACATCAGTTAAGCAGCGGTAAAATTCAAAATGTTTTCCTTCTCTGTGCTTCTCTTTCAACAAGTCATTTGCTTGAAAATCAGTGAGCTTCAACTTTAGTTCAACTGGCACATCATGAAGTTTACAATCAATCGGATTCTGGAACAGAATAATGTCACGTTCAATTCTGTCAAGATCTGAAAATCTCTCCAAACAAATGCTTCTTCAAGTCACAAATAATTTTTGTTTCTCGGAAAATCGAGTTTGACATCTTCGGCGATTGTAGCGCAAAACTCTTTTAAACAGTGAAAATGAAAAACGCTTTCTCCTTCCAGTTGTATTGCAAACAATAACAGCTTACTCCGAAATCCTTTTGGTGATTCTGTAGAGGTCACAGACGAGATTATCCGTTCCCTGAAGTTTCAAATTCAGATCATTCATGTTTGATGTGATGTCGACCAAAGATGACAACTTTGACATCCAAGCAGGATCTGGCAGCTGTGGATCAGCTCTATTGTTTTCAGTGAGGAAAACATCTATTTCATTTCGGAGCTTGTAAAAACGAAATAGGTTTTGACCACATCTGTGCCACACTCACTGATGTGTGATAAAGCAAGTCACAGAAGTCAGAATCAATTTCTTCAAGAAACGCCTTTAACTGACGGTGATTGAGTGCATACCCCCGAATGAAGTTCACAGCTGAAACGACTGGTTTCAGTACACAAGAAATGTCTAAGTCTTTCCCCACAGAGTGCTTGCTGACGTATGATGCAGTGTATGAACAGAGCGCACGGAATTTGGGCATTTTCCAACTAAGTCCTGATCTGTACCATCAGACTCTTCCTCACTCCACCGTGTTTTTTTTCCTCCATCAAAGCTGATTCAACTTAAATTTATAATCTTTGCACTTTCATTAAAATGACTTTTCCTTTTGTTGTTCCATGCATGCTGCAAACGGATGCAAACTCTTCCGTTATCTGAAAGTCCAAATTGACACCACAAATGATCACGAGAAGTCGTGACGTACTCGAGAGATCAGAAGACTCATACAGTGCCAGAGAATACCACAACACGTTCCTAATTTTCTCTGGTATCTGTAGTTCTATGTTCTCTCCAAATTCTTATGTTCTTCGCACAATTGAACTTACCTAAGGCAGATATCTCCAAACAAATCGGCTTTTTCAGACACAAGTCATTTTGCTGCTTCCATAATACACTTTTTGATGAAGTTGCCATCAGTAAACTGTTTTCCTCGTTCTGCCATCTTATATACAATGCTGTATCATGTAAGAGTGACAGATTCATTTTCAGCAAACTTTCTCGTGACGAGATTTCTTTGAGTTTCAAAACCACGTTTCATGGACTCATATTTCTCAGAGTGTAACTTTCCATAAAACTTTTAATACGTTGATAGATGTTATGTTTCGTAGTGACACCGAAGATTGTACTCTTTCAATATGGCAACATTTTAGCTGCATATTACGCAACTGGTTTTCCGGTCCTTTGTTTCCACAAAGATGTATTTTACTCCCCATTCTTCATTGAAAACGCGACACTCGCCGTCCACTTTTCTTTTCTTAGTAGCCATAATGAAGGGTGAAGTACACGGGATCTGAAAATGAAGAAGACATTGAATTAGAAACATAATTAAAATCCTATTGACACACAAGAAAAGCAGGCGACTAGAGGTCACTGGTAAAGCTACAGATCACCATAGGTACATATAAAATGTATATATACTTATTGTTATGGGAATAGATCTCATAATCAATCAATCAATCAATCATGTGCCATGCCGGAAAGCGTGGGCGGTCATGATTCGCCATTTCACTCGATCACCAGTGTCGTGGATTATCTCATAATAAGGTTTGCAAAATTTATAAATATGGCCGGCCTAAATAAACAGCCTAGAGCAGAGATTTTCAACCGGGGTTCCGATAGTGGCAGCCAGGGGTTCCGCGGAAACAGACCGAAACCGCCTAAATGCAACATTTCTGCCCATCTGGTTTATTGCATAAAGTAGGACAGACACTTGGATCATCACTCAGAGTTCCTCGAGCAACGTAAACATATGGGTAAGCATCTGCTCCAGTAGAAAGATTGAAAAACACAATGATCATAACTCAGAGTTCCTCGAGCAACGTAAACATATGGGTAAGCATCTGCTCCAGCAGAAAGGTTGAAAAACACTGGCCTAGTGACCAGCTCGATCAACACCTTGACTGGGGAATTTTTCTGAGCAGGGAATAATATTTTCGTAATAATACGAGGCTTCTATAGCATTTTTATGCTATGTTTGCTACTTTATTGCATCTATTCACACTTGTAGGTCACTTACCTATCACTGTCAAACAAATAAATCCTTGTTACATACCTATAAAATTGATGACTGGCAGAACGAAGTAAATATTTCTGGAGCACGAACCAGTGTTGACAGACGTGCGCATCTGAAGGAGGAGAAGATGCGTGTGTGGTTGTGTGTGTGGCCATGGAAACCATGGTAACATCAGAGCGCGGCGGGGCTACCAAGAGCAGGGGAAGGACTTGAGATGGGGCGAAATAAGCAAATATTACAATAAACAAGAAAATCTAGATACAATAATTTATAATTGAAAATAGTAAATTTAAGACACATAGCAGCCAGGAGGTCTCCTCGCGTATGAAGATATCCTGTTATTCTAAACATAATATTTACATTTAAATTGTATCCAAACGTTTCGTGTTCCATGCATTATATCAAGGCAGTTCGAGTACCGTCGGCGGGCCGGATGAAATGACGTCGCGGGCCGTAGTTCTGTGACCCCTGATCTAAAGCGATGTGATTTCATAGAAGAATGACGAGAACACCGTGGAGGGATGGAAATAGTAATGACGTCATCTCTAAAGACGTTAACTAACAAAGAGAACTGGTTACTTGAATCAGAAGATAACAGTCTACAATCTGTGGACATGGCGCATGAAGGAGACAGCTGCAACCCACAGGGCAACAGAAGAGGGTGACGTGTCTTCCAGTACACTCGTTCTGTTAGCAACAGTTTTAGTCATATCATTAAAGCACATTGGAGTCCAGGTGTGGTCACTATAGCGTTCAATGTTTGTATTGTCTGGTGTGTTCTCTAATATTTACTTCTTTCCTCTACTTCTATGAGTGTCGATCATCACATCTAAATGCATTTCTGGCGAAGCCGTGACCGAGAGACTACTATGTCCATCTTAGGCTCAGAAGCCACCGGTTCGTTCTCTGAATACGAATGGAATATTTCCAAGAACCATTTAATGACACCACACATCCCCCTGATCTCGGTAGTGAGATGATCGGATACCTCGCCGGGCACTAAACAATCCTTCGACAGTTGGAAATAGCAAAAAGCTGCACAGCGTCTGACCTGGCAATTTGATTAGGAGTATACCCAGATATCGCCAGATCTGTTTTCCCTGTACGGTAAACATATTTTCAGAAATGTTGACGATATGAAAGGAAATATCATTGGAGGAAGACACATCAGTGATATTTGATATGCAGATGTTACAGTATTGATTGCATACAATGAGCAGGATCTGCAACATTTATTAGATGCGGTTGTTGCACACAGTGAACAACTATGGTTAGAATTAAATTGTAAGAAGACACAGATTATGGAACGAAGAAGAACGAAATACAACAATGTATTATACAAGTAAATGTGAATATTCTTAAGCAAGTTAATCGGTATAATTATCACGGAGCAGTTATATCATATTATGGGAACGAACGAACGAACGAACGAACTTTATTTTAAAAGGGTAACAAATTGGGCACGCAGGCCCGTCTTACATTCGGCCCTTTCGATCACTCATCTTTCATTCATCAAATGTGCATGTTACATTTACATAGGGGGAAAAACATTGTCAAATGGATGTTGTAAGCATAAACAATGCATATTACGCATGGTACATTCACATGGGAAAAAAATACATTGTCAAATGAAAGTTGTAAACATAAACAGTGCATATGGCAATGTTGTGAGACACATCCCCCAACCACCCTCACACTCCGCAGCCACCCGCACATCCCTCAGCCACACACACATCCCCCACACACAACGCTCCCGCCCACCCACACACACCTCCACGCACTCACACAGACTCAAGCAAACATACATGCCGTCAGAAACCCACTGATCCCCCACACACACACATTTCCCAACCCACACATACATCCCCCACCCATCCCATAACCGACACGCACACATCCACCCACATATTAGCCAACACCCACCTTTGGCTTTGATAGCTACGACAGTAAGGAAATAGGTCTATAATTACCCAAGACGCTATTATCAGTTGAGCCATTTTTAAGTAGAGGAAAAACTTTAGCAACTTTAAAGGCAGATGGAAAGTAGGTTTTGGACAGGCACTGGTTATATATGCACGATAAGGACTCACTAATAATTGGTGCAGCACACCAAAGAATTCTATTAATGATACCATCTAGGCCTTCTGAATTTGTTGCTTTGAGATTCAAGAGATATTTATATACTTCTGCAACAGACATCAAGGGAATCTCAAGGGGAATATTTCTAGAGCACTTCCCTTCACAGAATGATGACAGTGAACTTAAATTACATAATGAGTCTGGTATTGAGGACTTTAGATTCTCTATTTCTGTTTGAAAGATGTAACTGAAATCCTCGCATGTTATAGTGTTTGGTATTGCTGACTCTGAAGTGTGTTTCTCGGTGGTTAGCGAGTTAATAGCGTTCCATATATTTGTGTTATTTTTTATCTACAATCAAATTTTTGAAATGATTTTTCTTTATCCTACGAATTTCATATTTAACTTTATTTCTTAGTCTGCGGTAATTGATAAAATCTATATTTTTGTGTGCTGTATCTCGTTCTCTCATGATTTCGAGAACTTCGCTAGTAACCCATGGGGATTTATGTTGATTCTTGACTCGAACTTCTTTGACTAGCACATGTTTATCAAATACATTGTAGACTGTTTTTGTCCAGTAAGCTAGTGCATCATCCGGATCAGGAAGTTGGTAAACATGTTCAAGGGATGCATTGTTTAAGTCGTCTAAAAATAAACTTTCGTTGAGAGCTTTAAAATGTCTAAATTTGATGCTTAAATGTTTATTTTTAGGAGTTTTGAACCCAATTTTTGATCATGTACAACATATTGGGTAATGGTCACTAACTGCACTAACAGGAACAGAACCTTCGATAATATTAACTGGACAAGTAACATATATATGATCAGTTATAGTTGAGGAGGTGTCTGTAACTCTTGTGGGACGATTTATTAGTTGTGTCAAATTGTAAGATAGAATATCGTCTCATGCCTGGTTGGATTTAGTAATATCTATGCTAAAGTCACCTAATATCATGACTATTCTACCTGCTGTAAACACCCTATCCATCATTGTAGTGAAACAGTCATACTAACTATATCCAGCACAGGGATTTCGATATAGGTATCCAATGAGAAACGGTTGCTGGCTGACTGGCTTCACCTCCAACCAAACACATTCTATCTCTTCTGCCTTGAGATACTTCTACGGGAACAGTTGAGAGAAATGGAAATGTATACAGCAATACATGTCTCTAATTTTTGATTTGCGTCTTTTCGAATTACTTTAAACCCCTTAAGAGAGATTTCAGAGTAGGTTATTTTTTCGTTGAGACGACTTTCTGTGATTCCAAACACATGGAACTGTTTGCACAGTATTACTGAAAGCTCAGGTAATTTATTGAGCAAATGATAGATGTTGAGATGGCCTATGTGTAGGCCATCTTTGTTGAGCCACTGATCGAGATTGGTGAACATTACACAATGAAAAGATGATGTCGCTTGTGGTAGAAAAACTTCAGAGTTATTGAAACTATATTTAGTGGTAGTTAAGGCTATTAGAGGGGGTAGGAAAATGTCTGTGCTGGAGTGACATCATTAAAGCTTGGTGCAGGACTGCAGGATTGTATTGCATTAGCTGTTGAAGTTGACGGTTCCACTGATAAGAGTGTAGATTACCGTCCAATGAGGGACCACTGCTATGAGAGTTACTTGATGTGCTTACATTGGAAGCAGGCATCGGGGGCTCCGCAGCATCGTTTAACGGTGACCCCTGTGACATGATAGGGCGGACTGTTTTATGGGCAAGGGAGGAAACAAGGCACCATAGTTATCAACATTGGGATTGGAGCCTGGGTTGCTGTTTACGGCATTGTATTCCAGGGGAATAGGCAAGGGTGGTGTGGGCAGAGATTGAGTGTTTCTGAACACTGAGAGATAGCTACAGCTGGAGGTGAAGATCGGTTTATTCCTGTAACTGGTTCTGGTTGTTGTGTACGTTCAGGATATTTTATGTTCTTAGCTAGTAAGCTAGTCCCTAGTTTGGAACAATGTAGTTGATCCCTATATAGTTTTTTTTTTTTTTTGGAGCTCCGGACGGCGATGTGAAATGCGGGGTATTATTAATGAAAGCAATGTTAGTTTCTTTACAATTTATATAGTCAGATTGCCAGCATCGGCAGTACGGCACTGGAATCCATAACATGGTGGGATGATTGATGAAAAGAAAATAGATGCTTTAGGAAATTTCTTGCGTATTAACACCTCCAATTTAGTTGTGAGGTGCTTATGACTTTATTGTTCATAATATTGTTGACGCCAATATGGACTGTTGTTCTTCTAATTCTGTCATTCACCTTGAATTTCCGTAGTGTAGAGGTCAGTCTGTCAATGTCAGCTCCTGATAGTGGTTAGATCGAGGTTGTTTCGCTGTCAGAAGATGACATGCGGTGACTATAGATTCCTTTGAGCAGAGTCTCCAATGACGACATGAGTTGCATTGTCATCTATTGTTATTTCACGCTGTTGACGTGTCCGTTTGATTTCTTGCCACTGGTCGTTGTCGTCTTTCATGCGTTCTTGTTTATTATAGTCGTTGCTTGTTTGGGCTGGTTGTTGATGCTCAGTAGTGGTAGTGGCTGAGCTCTTTAATTCCTCGTCTGATGCTGGAGAGTCTACACTTGAGGTCTGGAACCTGTTGCTGATACGCACATCAATGGGGTAGATGGATGGTGCGCGTTCTACAAGTTTAGTAGTGTTGCAGGGTGTGGAAACTGACTGTTGTCATTTTGCGACGAACATCCACTGGTTATACACATCTCTGCAGCACTATGAATACTTCCTGTTTGTGCACTTTTGTCAAATGACTGTGCACTCTTTAGTTTTAAGGCATGGGTTGTTGTTTTAAAGGTGTCCTTCTCTTCTTTAAGGAGGCGGATTTCTTTTTGAACGCGAGCGTGTTCTTCTTTAAACACGGCAATGATATTAGTTGTGTTGTTGGAAATAAAGTCTTTTAGCCTGTCCTCCAAAGCCTGGATGAGTTCACGACAGGCATTGTGATTGTGCGGTTCGGCTGACGAAAGAGTGACTAAAGGTGATGTTTTAGTCTGATCAGAGTGGGATAGTGAACTGTGATGTTCGTCCAGCTTGAGCTTGGGATCAGTGTCTGCAGATTCACTAAACCACACGTTTGAAGTTGGCGTTGAAGAAATCCGACGGTTAGGTGGTGTAATCGTTAACATGTTCCCCGTCTTGTCTTTGTATTTTCATGGCGCTTGGATAAAGTATAGTTCCGTAAGTTGGACGCCATATTATTAGTAATGTATGCGGCTCCAACAGGCAGGGAGAACACACAAGTTCGCCGCCTTTCGGTAAAGCGTGCTTGGCGACTAACCCCGCTAGTCCCGCATGGTTAAATAACACGTTGACGTTAATCGATAATTGGTAGATTTCAAAATTGAACGTTCTTACCTGCCATTTCACAAAGAAATCATCATTTCACTAAATAAATAATCACATAAACTTAACATACTAATTGGTATTAGATCCAGTTTTAGAAAAAACACAATGATATACACAGCATCTCGATTGAAATAGGCAAAACTTTGATAAATTATATAAAATATGGGTGAGCTTGTGAAAACACGTCGCTGGAAACCGGAAGGGAAGAGAAAGAGAGAGAGAGAGAGAGAGAGAGAGAGAGAGAGAGAGAGAGAGAGAGAGAGAGAGAGAGAGAGAGAGAGAGAGAGAGAGAGAACGAACGGACTTGATTTTTTCTTTCTATTTTCAAAGGATAACAAATTGGGCACGCACAGACTGAGGGCGACGGTGGGAGAGAGAAAGAACAAGACACGGTTAGAACAAGTTACCTACAGAAGGAAACAATTATATACGACAAGACAGAACAATATGTGTCTGCCTATGGTTATCACTGGAAATACACAATCAAGATGAACAAACTTTATTTTCAAAGGGTAACAAATTGGGCATGTAGTCCCGCCTTACATTCGGCCCTTCCTATCACACATCTTTCGTTCATCAGTAGTGCATAGGAAAAAACATAGTCAAATGAATTTTGTAAACATAAACAATGCATATTACCATGTTATGAGACACATCCACAACCCACCCACACATACCCCATTCACCCCACATCCCCCACCCAACCACACACACACAACTCAGACACACATTCATCCCCCTGCCCAACCACCACATCCCCACACCTACACATCTCCCCCCACACACACACACCTCCCACCCACCACACATCCCATCCACCCACACAACAAGCACACATACATTCCCCAACCCACACATCTGCCACCCACACACAACCACTCACCCAGCAAAATACACATTTCTCAAACATACATCCCCCACACACGCGCACGCACACACACACACACACATATATCTCTCCGCCAACTCCCATATCCCGCACCTACCCATACACAAATTTCGCAACCACCCACATAATCTCCCATCTCCCTCAGACCACTCACAGATCCCGAGCCCACCCATACAAACACCCCCCACCATCTAACCTACACATACTCGCCCACCCACATATCCTCTACCCACCCACACAACATCCACCCACCCATCCCCCAACCACACATCCCTTAACCACACAACCTTACCCATATACAATCAACCACCCTCACATCCTCCACCCAACCACACATCCTCCACCCACCCATCCACCAGCCACACATCCATTAACCACAATCCCCTACCCATATACATACACATCCCTACTCACTCACACATCTCCCCACCCATACACACATCCCTCACTCAAATCCCTACCCACCAACACATCCCCCATTCACAAGCACATACCTCCTATACACGCACACACAACCCACACACACACACAACCGCCACCCATACATTCATCCCCTCACACATCCCTCCACACACGTACTTATCCCTCAACCACTAACACCCACACATCCCTCACCCACTCATCAACACATACATCTCCCATCTACCCACCAACAATCACACACCCCAACCAACCATCTAAACACACGCCCCCCACCCTCACACACATCCTTCATCCACCCTCACATCTACACCCAACCACACCCCACCCACCAACACTCACATCTTTTATCCACACCCATCTACCCTCCCACACAACACAACACCCACAAACATCCCCAAGACACATCCCTCACTGACACACACATCTGCAATCCACCCACACATCCCCCACCTACAATCACCCTCACTACCCACACATACATCCTCCATCTAGGCACATACACCTCCACCCACTCTGACATATCCCCCACCCACACACACATCCCCAAATCCATCACCCACACCAATCACAAACCCATTCCCCCAACCCACACACATCCCACACACCTCCACACACATTCACCCACACATCCCTCACCCATATACCCACCCACCCACCCACACACACTCCCCACCCATCCACTCAAACATCCCACACCCAAACACATCCCTCATTCACACACACATCCCCAAACCCACAACCACCCCCACCTACACACATCTCCCACCCACCACATATCCCCCACACCCATATCTCCCCACCAACATATATCCCCCACTATCCCATAACCCACCAACAATCATCCACCCACATATCCTCCTCCACCAACTCACCCACAACCGCCTAGCCTAACACATCCCCACCCACTCACACAACTCCCCGCCAACCCATACATCCCGCACCCACCCACACAATCCCAACCCGCCCACCCACACATCCTGAGCCCACCCACACACATCACGAATCCACGCACACACACATCCCCCACCATCCACCAACCCACTGTTATGAACAAACTCCCACACTTTACACACGCATATAGTGACGATTGTCGTGAGCATTCTCGCAAAATTGTAAAGAAAATGGAGAAAAATTGTACATATACATTTTGTAACGTAAAAAATAGTGATGCAATACAACAATCTCTCTCTCTCTCTCTCTCTCTCTCTCTCTCTCTCTCTCTCTCTCTCTCTCTATCTCTCTCTTCTTGCACACACACACACACATACACAAACACACACACACACACACATATATATATATATATATATATATATATATATATATATATATATATATATATATATATGTATATACACACGCACAGACACACACACTCAAACTCCCTTACTCACTCACACAAACTAACTCTCTCGCTCACTATACAGTAGTGTGCAGAGAGAGAGAGAGAGAGAGAGAGAGAGAGAGAGGGAGAGAGAGAGAGAGAGGGAGAGAGAGAGAGAGAGAGAGAGAGTTAGAGAGAGAGAGAGTTAGAGAGAGAGAGAGAGAGAGTTAGAGAGAGAGAGAGAGTTAGAGAGAGAGAGAGAGTTAGAGAGAGAGAGAGAGAGTTAGAGAGAGAGAGAGAGAGAGAGTTAGAGAGAGAGAGAGTTAGAGAGAGAGAGTTAGAGAGAGAGAGAGTTAGAGAGAGAGAGAGAGAGAGAGAGAGAGAGAGAGAGAGAGAGAGAGAGAGAGAGAGAGTCCGACCTGCAAATGGCTTGTCCTTGCAGCCGATACACCACAACTTGCAACCTCAATAGTTTGTTTTTTTGCTCGCATATCTTTTACAGGACATCGCTGTCAACATCAGCATCTTTCTGCTGATTGTTGATTTCTTCGGAAGATTACCCTCAGTAGGTTGCCATTGCTTTCTGAGCGATCGGCTCACATTCCCCGTAAGATACCGACGCGGAGAGAACCGCTTCCGATTCTCGCACAACGTCACGTTACTCACGAGAGTATACGAGATTACTGAGAAAGTTGTGTAACCGCTAGACCATAGAGACCGGAGCTCAATAGTTACCGTATTCAATTACTAGGCACAATTCATGTACCTGTCAAAAATACCACTTTTTATAGCTAACACAGCTCTTACATATAAAACATAAAATAAAGTTCATGTACTGCTGGCTTTGTACACAAAAATTTGGATTTTTATTTTATTTATCACAGAGAATCACATGTATATTATTTCACACATTTAATAAATTTCCAAATAACTGTTGTCAGGGTATGTTATGAAGGATAGAGAGAGAGAGAAAGAGAGAGATATAGTGTATGGAAGACAGAAGGGAGGAGTGTAGACAAAAGTCATTCAATAGTTCCAATAGTAGAAGGATATTAAAGGTGTGCTTGTCGAGTCCACTTTCCTCCAGGGACGACAAGTGACAATCATGAAGGAAGTTAGCCCATACAGAGAACTGGTTACTTGAATCAGAAGTTCGCCCATACAGAGAACTGGTTGCTTGAATCAGATGTTGGCCCATACAGAGAACTGGTTGCTTGAATCAGTAGAAGACATACCACATTCTGTGGAAATGTCGCGAGAAGGGGAATGCTGGAGGATTGTCTTTAAAGGAGGCAGATATCTCGCAGTTTCCAATGCTAACACTGGACAATTAATGGAGACAGATATCTCACAGTTTCCAATGCTAACACTGGACAATTAAAGGAGACAGATATCTCGCAGTTTCCAATTCTAACACTGGAAAATTAAAGGAGGCAGATATCTCGCAGTTTCCTGTGCTAACACTGGACAATTAAAGGAGACAGATATCTCACAGTTTCCAATGCTAACACTGGACAATTAAAGGAGACAGATATCTCGCAGTTTCCAATGCTAACACTGGACAATTAAAGGAGACAGATATCTCACAGTTTCCAATGCTAACACTGGACAATTAAAGGAGGCAGATATCTCACAGTTTTCAATGCTAACACTGGACAATTAAAGGAGGCAGATATCTCACAGTTTCCAATGCTAACACTGGACAATTAAAGGAGACAGATATCTCACAGTTTCCAAAGCTAACACTGGACATTTAAAGGAGACAGATATCTCGCAGTTTCCAATGCTAACACTGGACAATTAAAGGAGGCATATATCTCACAGTTTCCAATGCTAACACTGGACAATTAAAGGAGACAGATTTCTCACAGTTTCCAATGCTAACACTGGACAATTAAAAGAGGCATATATCTTACAGTTTCCAATGCTAACACTGGCAATTAAAGGAGACAAATATCTCGCAGTTTCCAATGCTAACACTGGACAATTAAAGGAGACAGATATCTCGGAGTTTCCAATGCTAACACTGGACAATTAAAGGAGACAGATATCTCGCAGTTTCCAATGCTAACACTGGACAATTAAAGGAGACATATATCTCGCAGTTTCCAATGCTAACACTGGACAATTAAAGGAGACAGATATCTCACAGTTTCCAATGCTAACACTGGACAATTAAAGGAGGCAGATATCTTACAGTTTCCAATGCTAACACTGGCAATTAAAGGAGACAGATATCTCGCAGTTTCCAATGCTAACACTGGACAATTAAAGGAGGCAGATATCTCGCAGTTTCCAATGCTAACACTGGACAATTAAAGGAGGCAGATATCTCACAGTTTCCAATGATAACACTGGACAATTAAAGGAGGCAGATATCTCACAGTTTCCAATGCTAACACTGGACAATTAAAGGAGGCAGATATCTCACAGTTTCCAATGCTAACACTGGACAATTAAAGGAGACAGATATCTCACAGTTTCCAATGCTGACACTGGACAATTAAAGGAGACAGATATCTCGCATTTTCCAATGCTAACACTGGACAGTTAAAGGAGACAGATATCTCACAGTTTCCAATGCTATAACTGGACAATTAAAGGAGACAGATATCTTGCAGTTTCCAATTCTAACACTGGAAAATTAAAGGAGGCAGATATCTCGCAGTTTCCTGTGCTAACACTGGACAATTAAAGGAGACAGATATCTCACAGTTTCCAATGCTAACACTGGACAATTAAAGGAGACAGATATCTCGCAGTTTCCAATGCTAACACTGGACAATTAAAGGAGGCAGATATCTCACAGTTTCCAATGCTAACACTGGACAATTAAAGGAGGCAGATATCTCACAGTTTTCAATGCTAACACTGGACAATTAAAGGAGGCAGATATCTCACAGTTTCCAATGCTAACACTGGACAATTAAAGGAGACAGATATCTCACAGTTTCCAAAGCTAACACTGGACATTTAAAGGAGACAGATATCTCGCAGTTTCCAATGCTAACACTGGACAATTAAAGGAGGCAGATATCTCACAGTTTCCAATGCTAACACTGGACAATTAAAGGAGGCAGATATCTCACAGTTTTCAATGCTAACACTGGACAATTAAAGGAGGCAGATATCTCACAGTTTCCAATGCTAACACTGGACAATTAAAGGAGACAGATATCTCACAGTTTCCAAAGCTAACACTGGACATTTAAAGGAGACAGATATCTCCCAGTTTCCAATGCTAACACTGGACAATTAAAGGAGGCATATATCTCACAGTTTCCAATGCTAACACTGGACAATTAAAGGAGACAGATTTCTCACAGTTTCCAATGCTAACACTGGTTAATTAAAAGAGGCATATATCTTACAGTTTCCAATGCTAACACTGGCAATTAAAGGAGACAAATATCTCGCAGTTTCCAATGCTAACACTGGACAATTAAAGGAGACAGATATCTCGGAGTTTCCAATGCTAACACTGGACAATTAAAGGAGACAGATATCTCGCAGTTTCCAATGCTAACACTGGACAATTAAAGGAGACAGATATCTCGCAGTTTCCAATGCTAACACTGGACAATTAAAGGAGACAAATATCTCACAGTTTCCAATGCTAACACTGGACAATTAAAGGAGGCAGATATCTTACAGTTTCCAATGCTAACACTGGCAATTAAAGGAGACAGATATCTCGCAGTTTCCAATGCTAACACTGGACAATTAAAGGAGGCAGATATCTCGCAGTTTCCAATGCTAACACTGGACAATTAAAGGAGACAGATATCTCACAGTTTCCAATGCTAACACTGGACAATTAAAGGAGACAGATATCTCGCAGTTTCCAATGCTAACACTGGACAATTAAAGGAGGCAGATATCTCACAGTTTCCAATGATAACACTGGACAATTAAAGGAGGCAGATATCTCACAGTTTCCAATGCTAACACTGGACAATTAAAGGAGGCAGATATCTCACAGTTTCCAATGCTAACACTGGACAATTAAAGGAGACAGATATCTCACAGTTTCCAATGCTGACACTGGACAATTAAATGAGACAGATATCTCGCATTTTCCAATGCTAACACTGGACAGTTAAAGGAGACAGATATCTCACAGTTTCCAATGCTATAACTGGACAATTAAAGGTGACAGATATCTCGCAGTTTCCAATTCTAACACTGGAAAATTAAAGGAGGCAGATATCTCGCAGTTTCCTGTGCTAACACTGGACAATTAAAGGAGACAGATATCTCACAGTTTCCAATGCTAACACTGGACAATTAAAGGAGGCAGATATCTCACAGTTTCCAATGCTAACACTGGACAATTAAAGGAGGCAGATATCTCACAATTTTCAATGCTAACACTGGACAATTAAAGGAGGCAGATATCTCACAGTTTCCAATGCTAACACTGGACAATTAAAGGAGACAGATATCTCACAGTTTCCAAAGCTAACACTGGACATTTAAAGGAGACAGATATCTCGCAGTTTCCAATGCTAACACTGGACAATTAAAAGAGGCATATATCTTACAGTTTCCAATGCTAACACTGGCAATTAAAGGAGACAAATATCTCTCAGTTTCCAATGCTAACACTGGACAATTAAAGGAGACAGATATCTCGGGGTTTCCAATGCTAACACTGGACAATTAAAGGAGACAGATATCTCGCAGTTTCCAATGCTAACACTGGACAATTAAAGGAGACAGATATCTCGCAGTTTCCAATGCTAACACTGGACAATTAAAGGAGACAGATTTCTCACAGTTTCCAATGCTAACACTGGACAATTAAAAGAGGCATATATCTTACAGTTTCCAATGCTAACACTGGCAATTAAAGGAGACAGATATCTCGCAGTTTCCAATGCTAACACTGTACAATTAAAGGAGACAGATATCTTGCAGTTTCCAATTCTAACACTGGACAATTAAAGGAGACAGATATCTCGCAGTTTCCAATGCTAACACTGGACAATTAAAGGAGACATATATCTCGCAGTTTCCAATGCTAACACTGGACAATTAAAGGAGACAGATATCTCACAGTTTCCAATGCTAACACTGGACAATTAAAGGAGGCAGATATCTTACAGTTTCCAATGCTAACACTGGCAATTAAAGGAGACAGATATCTTGCAGTTTCCAATGCTAACACTGGACAATTAAAAGAGACAGATATCTCACAGTTTCCAATGCTAACACTGGACAATTAAAGGAGACAGATATCTCGCAGTTTTCAATGCTAACACTGGACAATTAAAGGAGACAGATATCTCGCATTTTCCAATGCTAACACTGAACAATTAAAGGAGACATATATCTCGCAGTTTCCAATGCTAACATTGGACAATTAAATGAGACAGATTTCTCACAGTTTCCAATGCTAACACTGGACAATTAAAGGAGACAGATATCTCACAGTTTCCAATGCTAACACTGGACAGTTAAAGGAGACAGATATCTCACAGTTTCCAATGCTAACACTGGACAATTAAAGGAGACAGATATATCGCAGTTTCCAATGCTAACACTGGACAGTTAAAGGAGACAGATATCTCACAGTTTCCAATGCTATCACTGGACAATTAAAGGAGACAAATATCTCGCAGTTTCCAATTCTAACACTGGAAAATTAAAGGAGGCAGATATCTCGCAGTTTCCTGTGCTAACACTGGACAATTAAAGGAGACACATATCTCACAGTTTCCAATGCTAACACTGGACAATTAAAGGAGACAGATATCTCGCAGTTTCCAATGCTAACACTGGACAATTAAAGGAGACAGATATCTCACAGTTTCCAATGCTAACACTGGACAATTAAAGGAGGCAGATATCTCACAGTTTTCAATGCTAACACTGGACAATTAAAGGAGACAGATATCTCACAGTTTCCAAAGCTAACACTGGACATTTAAAGGAGACAGATATCTCGCAGTTTCCAATGCTAACACTGGACAATTAAAGGAGGCATATATCTCACAGTTTCCAATGCTAACACTGGACAATTAAAGGAGACAGATTTCTCACAGTTTCCAATGCTAACACTGGACATTTAAAAGAGGCATATATCTTACAGTTTCCAATGCTAACACTGGCAATTAAAGGAGACAAATATCTCGCAGTTTCCAATGCTAACACTGGACAATTAAAGGAGACAGATATCTCGGAGTTTCCAATGCTAACACTGGACAAATCAAGGAGACAGATATCTCGCAGTTTCCAATGCTAACACTGGACAATTAAAGGAGACAGATATCTCGCAGTTTCCAATGCTAACACTGGACAATTAAAGGAGACAGATATCTCACAGTTTCCAATGCTAACACTGGACAATTAAAGGAGGCAGATATCTCACAGTTTCCAATGCTAACACTGGACAATTAAAGGAGACAGATATCTCACAGTTTCCAATGCTGACACTGGACAATTAAAGGAGACAGATATCTCGCATTTTCCAATGCTAACACTGGACAGTTAAAGGAGACAGATATCTCACAGTTTCCAATGCTATAACTGGACAATTAAAGGAGACAGATATCTCGCAGTTTCCAATTCTAACACTGGAAAATTAAAGGAGGCAGATATCTCGCAGTTTCCTGTGCTAACACTGGACAATTAAAGGAGACAGATATCTCACAGTTTCCAATGCTAACACTGGACAATTAAAGAAGACAGATATCTCGCAGTTTCCAATGCTAACACTGGACAATTAAAGGAGGCAGATATCTCACAGTTTCCAATGCTAACACTGGACAATTAAAGGAGACAGATATCTCACAGTTTCCAATGCTGACACTGGACAATTAAATGAGACAGATATCTCGCATTTTCCAATGCTAACACTGGACAGTTAAAGGAGACAGATATCTCACAGTTTCCAATGCTAACACTGGACAATTAAAGGTGACAGATATCTCGCAGTTTCCAATTCTAACACTGGAAAATTAAAGGAGGCAGATATCTCGCAGTTTCCTGTGCTAACACTGGACAATTAAAGGAGACAGATATCTCACAGTTTCCAATGCTAACACTGGACAATTAAAGGAGACAGATATCTCGCAGTTTCCAATGCTAACACTGGACAATTAAAGGAGGCAGATATCTCACAGTTTCCAATGCTAACACTGGACAATTAAAGGAGGCAGATATCTCACAATTTTCAATGCTAACACTGGACAATTAAAGGAGGCAGATATCTCACAGTTTCCAATGCTAACACTGGACAATTAAAGGACACAGATATCTCACAGTTTCCAAAGCTAACACTGGACATTTAAAGGAGACAGATATCTCGCAGTTTCCAATGCTAACACTGGACAATTAAAAGAGGCATATATCTTACAGTTTCCAATGCTAACACTGGCAATTAAAGGAGACAAATATCTCTCAGTTTCCAATGCTAACACTGGACAATTAAAGGAGACAGATATCTCGGGGTTTCCAATGCTAACACTGGACAATTAAAGGAGACAGATATCTCGCAGTTTCCAATGCTAACACTGGACAATTAAAGGAGACAGATATCTCGCAGTTTCCAATGCTAACACTGGACAATTAAAGGAGACAGATTTCTCACAGTTTCCAATGCTAACACTGGACAATTAAAAGAGGCATATATCTTACAGTTTCCAATGCTAACACTGGCAATTAAAGGAGACAGATATCTCGCAGTTTCCAATGCTAACACTGTACAATTAAAGGAGACAGATATCTCGCAGTTTCCAATGCTAACACTGGACAATTAAAGGAGACAGATATCTCGCAGTTTCCAATGCTAACACTGGACAATTAAAGGAGACAGATATCTCACAGTTTCCAAAGCTAACACTGGACATTTAAAGGAGACAGATATCTCGCAGTTTCCAATGCTAACACTGGACAATTAAAGGAGGCATATATCTCACAGTTTCCAATGCTAACACTGGACAATTAAAGGAGACAGATTTCTCACAGTTTCCAATGCTAACACTGGACATTTAAAAGAGGCATATATCTTACAGTTTCCAATGCTAACACTGGCAATTAAAGGAGACAAATATCTCGCAGTTTCCAATGCTAACACTGGACAATTAAAGGAGACAGATATCTCGGAGTTTCCAATGCTAACACTGGACAAATCAAGGAGACAGATATCTCGCAGTTTCCAATGCTAACACTGGACAATTAAAGGAGACAGATATCTCGCAGTTTCCAATGCTAACACTGGACAATTAAAGGAGACAGATATCTCACAGTTTCCAATGCTAACACTGGACAATTAAAGGAGGCAGATATCTTACAGTTTCCAATGCTAACACTGGCAATTAAAGGAGACAGATATCTCGCAGTTTCCAATGCTAACACTAGACAATTAAAGGAGGCAGATATCTCGCAGTTTCCAATGCTAACACTGGACAATTAAAGGAGACAGATATCTCACAGTTTCCAATGCTAACACTGGACAATTAAAGGAGACAGATATCTCGCAGTTTCCAATGCTAACACTGGACAATTAAAGGAGGCAGATATCTCACAGTTTCCAATGATAACACTGGACAATTAAAGGAGGCAGATATCTCACAGTTTCCAATGCTAACACTGGACAATTAAAGGAGGCAGATATCTCACAGTTTCCAATGCTAACACTGGACAATTAAAGGAGACATATATCTCACAGTTTCCAATGCTGACACTGGACAATTAAAGGAGACAGATATCTCGCATTTTCCAATGCTAACACTGGACAGTTAAAGGAGACAGATATCTCACAGTTTCCAATGCTATAACTGGACAATTAAAGGAGACAGATATCTCGCAGTTTCCAATTCTTACACTGGAAAATTAAAGGAGGCAGATATCTCGCAGTTTCCTGTGCTAACACTGGACAATTAAAGGAGACAGATATCTCACAGTTTCCAATGCTAACACTGGACAATTAAAGAAGACAGATATCTCGCAGTTTCCAATGCTAACACTGGACAATTAAAGGAGGCAGATATCTCACAGTTTCCAATGCTAACACTGGACAATTAAAGGAGACAGATATCTCACAGTTTCCAATGCTGACAATGGACAATTAAATGAGACAGATATCTCGCATTTTCCAATGCTAACACTGGACAGTTAAAGGAGACAGATATCTCACAGTTTCCAATGCTATAACTGGACAATTAAAGGTGACAGATATCTCGCAGTTTCCAATTCTAACACTGGAAAATTAAAGGAGGCAGATATCTCGCAGTTTCCTGTGCTAACACTGGACAATTAAAGGAGACAGATATCTCACAGTTTCCAATGCTAACACTGGACAATTAAAGGAGACAGATATCTCGCAGTTTCCAATGCTAACACTGGACAATTAAAGGAGGCAGATATCTCACAGTTTCCAATGCTAACACTGGACAATTAAAGGAGGCAGATATCTCACAATTTTCAATGCTAACACTGGACAATTAAAGGAGGCAGATATCTCACAGTTTCCAATGCTAACACTGGACAATTAAAGGAGACAGATATCTCACAGTTTCCAAAGCTAACACTGGACATTTAAAGGAGACAGATATCTCGCAGTTTCCAATGCTAACACTGGACAATTAAAAGAGGCATATATCTTACAGTTTCCAATGCTAACACTGGCAATTAAAGGAGACAAATATCTCTCAGTTTCCAATGCTAACACTGGACAATTAAAGGAGACAGATATCTCGGGGTTTCCAATGCTAACACTGGACAATTAAAGGAGACAGATATCTCGCAGTTTCCAATGCTAACACTGGACAATTAAAGGAGACAGATTTCTCACAGTTTCCAATGCTAACACTGGACAATTAAAAGAGGCATATATCTTACAGTTTCCAATGCTAACACTGGCAATTAAAGGAGACAGATATCTCGCAGTTTCCAATGCTAACACTGTACAATTAAAGGAGACAGATATCTCGCAGTTTCCAATGCTAACACTGGACAATTAAAGGAGACAGATATCTCGCAGTTTCCAATGCTAACACTGGACAATTAAAGGAGACATATATCTCGCAGTTTCCAATGCTAACACTGGACAATTAAAGGAGACAGATATCTTACAGTTTCCAATGCTAACACTGGACAATTAAAGGAGGCAGATATCTTACAGTTTCCAATGCTAACACTGGCAATTAAAGGAGACAGATATCTTGCAGTTTCCAATGCTAACACTGGACAATTAAAAGAGACAGATATCTCACAGTTTCCAATGCTAACACTGGACAATTAAAGGAGACAGATATCTCGCAGTTTTCAATGCTAACACTGGACAATTAAAGGAGACAGATATCTCGCATTTTCCAATGCTAACACTGAACAATTAAAGGAGACATATATCTCGCAGTTTCCAATGCTAACATTGGACAATTAAATGAGACAGATTTCTCACAGTTTCCAATGCTAACACTGGACAATTAAAGGAGACAGATATCTCACAGTTTCCAATGCTAACACTGGACAGTTAAAGGAGACAGATATCTCACAGTTTCCAATGCTAACACTGGACAATTAAAGGAGACAGATATATCGCAGTTTCCAATGCTAACACTGGACAGTTAAAGGAGACAGATATCTCACAGTTTCCAATGCTATCACTGGACAATTAAAGGAGACAAATATCTCGCAGTTTCCAATTCTAACACTGGAAAATTAAAGGAGGCAGATATCTCGCAGTTTCCTGTGCTAACACTGGACAATTAAAGGAGACACATATCTCACAGTTTCCAATGCTAACACTGGACAATTAAAGGAGACAGATATCTCGCAGTTTCCAATGCTAACACTGGACAATTAAAGGAGACAGATATCTCACAGTTTCCAATGCTAACACTGGACAATTAAAGGAGGCAGATATCTCACAGTTTTCAATGCTAACACTGGACAATTAAAGGAGGCAGATATCTCACAGTTTCCAATGCTAACACTGGACAATTAAAGGAGACAGATATCTCACAGTTTCCAAAGCTAACACTGGACATTTAAAGGAGACAGATATCTCGCAGTTTCCAATGCTAACACTGGACAATTAAAGGAGGCATATATCTCACAGTTTCCAATGCTAACACTGGACAATTAAAGGAGACAGATTTCTCACAGTTTCCAATGCTAACACTGGACATTTAAAAGAGGCATATATCTTACAGTTTCCAATGCTAACACTGGCAATTAAAGGAGACAAATATCTCGCAGTTTCCAATGCTAACACTGGACAATTAAAGGAGACAGATATCTCGGAGTTTCCAATGCTAACACTGGACAAATCAAGGAGACAGATATCTCGCAGTTTCCAATGCTAACACTGGACAATTAAAGGAGACAGATATCTCGCAGTTTCCAATGCTAACACTGGACAATTAAAGGAGACAGATATCTCACAGTTTCCAATGCTAACACTGGACAATTAAAGGAGGCAGATATCTTACAGTTTCCAATGCTAACACTGGCAATTAAAGGAGACAGATATCTCGCAGTTTCCAATGCTAACACTAGACAATTAAAGGAGGCAGATATCTCGCAGTTTCCAATGCTAACACTGGACAATTAAAGGAGACAGATATCTCACAGTTTCCAATGCTAACACTGGACAATTAAAGGAGACAGATATCTCGCAGTTTCCAATGCTAACACTGGACAATTAAAGGAGGCAGATATCTCACAGTTTCCAATGATAACACTGGACAATTAAAGGAGGCAGATATCTCACAGTTTCCAATGCTAACACTGGACAATTAAAGGAGGCAGATATCTCACAGTTTCCAATGCTAACACTGGACAATTAAAGGAGACAGATATCTCACAGTTTCCAATGCTGACACTGGACAATTAAAGGAGACAGATATCTCGCATTTTCCAATGCTAACACTGGACAGTTAAAGGAGACAGATATCTCACAGTTTCCAATGCTATAACTGGACAATTAAAGGAGACAGATATCTCGCAGTTTCCAATTCTAACACTGGAAAATTAAAGGAGGCAGATATCTCGCAGTTTCCTGTGCTAACACTGGACAATTAAAGGAGACAGATATCTCACAGTTTCCAATGCTAACACTGGACAATTAAAGAAGACAGATATCTCGCAGTTTCCAATGCTAACACTGGACAATTAAAGGAGGCAGATATCTCACAGTTTCCAATGCTAACACTGGACAATTAAAGGAGGCAGATATCTCACAGTTTTCAATGCTAACACTGGACAATTAAAGGAGGCAGATATCTCACAGTTTCCAATGCTAACACTGGAGAATTAAAGGAGACAGATATCTCGCAGTTTCCAATGCTAACACTTGACAATTAAAGGAGACAGATATCTCGCAGTTTCCAATGCTAACACTGGACAATTAAAGGAGACAGATTTCTCACAGTTTCCAATGCTAACACTGGACAATTAAAAGAGGCATATATCTTACAGTTTCCAATGCTAACACTGGCAATTAAGGGAGACAGATATCTCGCATTTTCCAATGCTAACACTGTACAATTAAAGGAGACAGATATCTCGCAGTTTCCAATGCTAACACTGGACAATTAAAGGAGACAGATATCTCGCAGTTTCCAATGCTAACACTGGACAATTAAAGGAGACAGATATCTCGCAGTTTCCAATGCTAACAGTGGACAATTAAAGGAGACAGATATCTCACAGTTTCCAATGCTAACACTGGACAATTAAAGGAGGCAGATATCTTACAGTTTCCAATGCTAACACTGGCAATTAAAGGAGACAGATATCTTGCAGTTTCCAATGCTAACACTGGACAATTAAAAGAGACAGATATCTCACAGTTTCCAATGCTAACACTGGACAATTAAAGGAGACAGATATCTCGCAGTTTTCAATGCTAACACTGGACAATTAAAGGAGACAGATATCTCGCATTTTCCAATGCTAACACTGAACAATTAAAGGAGACATATATCTCGCAGTTTCCAATTCTAACATTGGACAATTAAATGAGACAGATTTCTCACAGTTTCCAATGCTAACACTGGACAATTAAAGGAGACAGATATCTCACAGTTTCCAATGCTAACACTGGACAGTTAAAGGAGACAGATATCTCACAGTTTCCAATGCTAACACTGGACAATTAAAGGAGACATATATCTCGCAGTTTCCAATGCTAACACTGGACAGTTAAAGGAGACAGATATCTCACAGTTTCCAATGCTATCACTGGACAATTAAAGGAGACAGATATCTCGCAGTTTCCAATGCTAACACTGGAAAATTGAAGGAGGCAGATATCTCACAGTTTCCAATGTTAACACTTGTCAATTAAAGGAGGCAGATATCTCACAGTTTCCAATGCTATAACTGGACAATTAAAGGAGACAGATATCTCGCAGTTTCCAATTCTAACACTGGAAAATTAAAGGAGGCAGATATCTCGCAGTTTCCTGTGCTAACACTGGACAATTAAAGGAGACAGATATCTCGCAGTTTCCAATGCTAACACTGGACAATTAAAGGAGGCAGATATCTCACAGTTCCCAATGCTAACACTGGACAATTAAAGGAGGCAGATATCTCACAGTTTTCAATGCTAACACTGGACAATTAAAGGAGGCAGATATCTCACAGTTTCCAATGCTAACACTGGACAATTAAAGGAGACAGATATCTCACAGTTTCCAAAGCTAACACTGGACATTTAAAGGAGACAGATATCTCGCAGTTTCCAATGCTAACACTGGACAATTAAAGGAGGCATATATCTCACAGTTTCCAATGCTAACACTGGACAATTAAAGGAGACAGATTTCTCACAGTTTCCAATGCTAACACTGGACAATTAAAAGAGGCATATATCTTACAGTTTCCAATGCTAACACTGGCAATTAAAGGAGACAAATATCTCGCAGTTTCCAATGCTAACACTGGACAATTAAAGGAGACAGATATCTCGGAGTTTCCAATGCTAACACTGTACAATTAAAGGAGACAGATATCTCGCAGTTTCCAATGCTAACACTGGACAATTAAAGGAGACAGATATCTCGCAGTTTCCAATGCTAACACTGGACAATTAAAGGAGACAGATATCTCACAGTTTCCAATGCTAACACTGGAGAATTAAAGGAGGCAGATATCTTACAGTTTCCAATGCTAACACTGGCAATTAAAGGAGACAGATATCTCGCAGTTTCCAATGCTAACACTGGACAATTAAAGGAGACATATATCTCGCAGTTTCCAATGCTAACATTGGACAATTAAATGAGACATATATCTCACAGTTTCCAATGCTAACACTGGACAATTAAAGGAGACAGATATCTCACAGTTTCCAATGCTAACACTGGACAGTTAAAGGAGACAGATATCTCACAGTTTCCAATGCTAACACTGGACAATTAAAGGAGACAGATATCTCGCAGTTTCCAATGCTAACACTGGACAGTTAAAGGAGACAGATATCTCACAGTTTCCAATGCTATCACTGGACAATTAAAGGAGACAGATATCTCGCAGTTTCCAATGCTGACACTGGACAATTAAAGGAGACAGATATCTCGCATTTTCCAATGCTAACACTGGACAGTTAAAGGAGACAGATATCTCACAGTTTCCAATGCTATAACTGGACAATTAAAGGAGACAGATATCTCGCAGTTTCCAATTCTAACACTGGAAAATTAAAGGAGGCAGATATCTCGCAGTTTCCTGTGCTAACACTGGACAATTAAAGGAGACAGATATCTCACAGTTTCCAATGCTAACACTGGACAATTAAAGGAGACAGATATCTCGCAGTTTCCAATTCTAACACTGGACAATTAAAGGAGGCAGATATCTCACAGTTTCCAATGCTAACACTGGACAATTAAAGGAGGCAGATATCTCACAGTTTTCAATGCTAACACTGGACAATTAAAGGAGGCAGATATCTCACAGTTTCCAATGCTAACACTGGACAATTAAAGGAGACAGATATCTCAGTTTCCAAAGCTAACACTGGACATTTAAAGGAGACAGATATCTCGCAGTTTCCAATGCTAACACTGGACAATTAAAGGAGGCATATATCTCACAGTTTCCAATGCTAACACTGGACAATTAAAGGAGACAGATTTCTCACAATTTCCAATGCTAACACTGGACAATTAAAAGAGGCATATATCTTACAGTTTCCAATGCTAACACTGGCAATTAAAGGAGACAAATATCTCGCAGTTTCCAATGCTAACACTGGACAATTAAAGGAGACAGATATCTCGGAGTTTCCAATGCTAACACTGGACAATTAAAGGAGACAGATATCTCGCAGTTTCCAATGCTAACACTGGACAATTAAAGGAGACATATATCTCGCAGTTTCCAATGCTAACACTGGACAATTAAAGGAGGCAGATATCTTACAGTTTCCAATGCTAACACTGGCAATTAAAGGAGACAGATATCTCGTAGTTTCCAATGCTAACACTGGACAATTAAAGGAGACAGATATCTCACAGTTTCCAATGCTAACACTTGACAATTAAAGGAGACAGATATCTCGCAGTTTCCAATGCTAACACTGGACAATTAAAGGAGACAGATATCTCGCATTTTCCAATGCTAACACTGAACAATTAAAGGAGACATATATCTCGCAGTTTCCAATGCTAACATTGGACAATTAAATGAGACAGATATCTCACAGTTTCCAATGCTAACACTGGACAGTTAAAGGAGACAGATATCTCACAGTTTCCAATGCTATCACTGGACAATTAAAGGAGACAGATATCTCGCAGTTTCCAATGCTAACACTGGAAAATTAAAGGAGGCAGATATGTCACAGTTTCCAATGTTAACACTGGACAATTAAAGGAGGCAGATATCTCACAGTTTCCAATGCTAACACTGGACAATTAAAGGAGGCAGATATCTCGCAGTTTCCAATGCTAACACTGGACAATTAAAGGAGACAGATATCTCACAGTTTCCAATGCTAACACTGGACAATTAAAGGAGACAGATATCTCGCAGTTTCCAATGCTAACACTGGACAATTAAAGGAGACAGATATCTCACAGTTTCCAATGCTAACACTGGACAATTAAAGGAGGCAGATATCTCGCAGTTTCCAATGCTAACACTGGACAATTAAAGGAGACAAATATCTCACAGTTGCCAATGCTAACACTGGACAATTAAATGAGACATATATCTCGCAGTTTCCAATGCTAACATTGGACAATTAAAGGAGACAGATATCTCACAGTTTCCAATGCTAACACTGGACAATTAAAGGAGACAGATATCTCACAGTTTCCAATAAACTGGCATAGTAAATGATATGCAATTAACTGTGTAAGTGAAGAAACTACTAGACAGCCATAACTCCGTACATGTAGGATTATCGTTTATTATGTCCCTATGCCATCAAGACCTATACTAGCTCGCTGCTCCGGGACAAAGAATGAATAACCGGCACATGTAGGACAAAACTGGGACTGTACCTACACACATAAATAGCTCCTTCCCTGTGTTGGTGTCGGCAACAGTTGTACTGTACACATACACACATAAATAGTTCCCTCCCTGACTCGGTGCTGGCAACAGTTGTACTGCACACATACACACATAAATAGTTCCTTCCCTGGCGCGGTGCTGGCAACAGTTGTACTACACACATACACACATACATATCTCCCCCATGGTTCAATGCTGGCAACAGTTGTACTGTACACATACACACATAAATAGTTTCTTCCCAGGCTCGGTGCTGACAACAGTTGTACTGTACACATACACACATAAATAGTTTCTTCCCAGGCTCGGTGCTGACAACAGTTGTACTGTACACATACACACATAAATAGTTTCTTCCCAGGCTCGGTGCTGACAACAGTTGTACTGTACACATACACACATAAATAGTTTCTTCCCAGGCTCGGTGCTGACAACAGTTGTACTGTACACATACACACATAAATAGTTTCTTCCCAGGCTCGGTGCTGACAACAGTTGTACTGTACACATACACACATAAATAGTTTCTTCCCAGGCTCGGTGCTGACAACAGTTGTACTGTACACATACACACATAAATAGTTTCTTCCCAGGCTCGGTGCTGACAACAGTTGTACTGTACACATACACACATAAATAGTTCCATCCCAGGCTCGGTGCTAGCAACAGGTGTACTACACACATACCCACATAAATAGTTCCATCCCAGGCTCGGTGCTGACAACAGTTGTTCTGTACAGATACACACATAAATAGTTCCATCCCTGGCTCGGTGCTGGCAACAGTTGTACTGTACACAAACACACATAAATAGTTCCCTCCCTGACTCGATGCTGGCAACAGTTGTACTGCACACATACACAGAGAACAGGGTGAAAAACTACATATCGGACAGCATATGGGATAGGGACCAGACTAAGAGAGACACAACCTGCTGCTCTGCAGGTAAGACTGAGGATAGCAGTCCAAAATTTAAATCAGGCGCACGAAGGCAGAAGTTCTTGGTCCGGACAAAACACTAAAGGCTCCCTGTCGAGGGCTGTGGCTGAACGCCTCTAAGCCACAAACCCTCGGACCTGAGAGCCGGGCCGATAGCCACCTCTCGAAAAATAAAGGCGTGATACTGAGCAAGCTACATGCTCAGGTCTGATAGAAGTTCGAAGGCTCTCAGCTGGGGGATATGAGAGATTCCCGGATGAGAGGCCAGGCCGTTTCTCGTTCACCTCTGCACGAAGGTAAGGTGCTGATCCGGCAGCACAAGTAGCCTACCTCGTGAGCTAGTACAAAAAGTCAAAAAGTGCCCCAGTCGAAGAAAGTGGCTGCGAAAACTGTATCTAACTCATAGAGAGTGTAGACAAAGGTGGAAGAACGTCTCAATGCCGCAAAATGGAACGCACGGCGAGCGAACCTATTGCGTGGTCCGAAGTCAAAAGCGTGGGTGTCGCTTGCAGTCTGACCGTCCCTGGTGTGTGCTTGAGCGATCAGTGGCAAACGAGTTGCCCAACACATGGAAGTGAGGATCTAAGGCAGCCATGAGCAGGACGTGGCAACTCCTCGGGTGAGCCCAGTCACAGAGCAATATGTGCCGGCTCTGTTATTATGGAAGCCTCCTTGGATAGCGAGGGAATGCTCATGGTCTGCCCCTGCCTTCCCTTGAGGGCCGACCACGATGTCGTTCGTCGTTCTATCTTGACCAGCTGAGATGTTAGCGACATCACAACAGTCCAACGTGCCTCGAAACCAGAGGATGGCTAACCTCATTAAAAAATGCCCGCTGGAAGTCGGAAGTGTCGTCCTACGGGTGGCAAACTAAAAATTGACACTACGCAATTACGTCCGAGTGAAATGTCTCGTCCGAATGTCTCTCGTGCTAGGAACAGCTCTGACTACCTAGTTTCCGAATGCCGCTCTTGTTCGGAACAGCTCTGACTGGGTAGTTTTCCGAATGTCTGTTGAGCCTGGAAAAGCTCTGATGGGCGCAACGACAAGCACTTGTCCGAAAACTCGCTGAGTGGATGCCGTCTGCAAACCTGTCTGGTTTGTGCGGGAATGACCCGGGGAAACGAAATGACCAATATATTGAAGTGAGGATTTAAAGCAGCCATGAACAGGACGTGACGATATCCCTCGGTGAGCCCAGATCCAGGGCGTTATGTGTCGGCCCTGAAACTATGGAAGCAACCTTGGATGGCGGAAAATGCTATGGACTGTCCCTGCCTTCCTTTGAGGGATGACCGTTGTCTTCGACCGTTCCACCTTGGCCAGCATGGTTGCAGATGGCGCCACAAAAGTGAGAGTCTCCCAGGAATGCTACCTGGTCAAAAATGCACGCTAAAGTCGATGTGTTGGCCTACGGGTTTCGGCCCAAGCGCGCATAACAGACACACCGCAATCACATCTGAAAAAACACTCCGGATGAACGAAAAGAAGAAGAAGAAGAATGGGCAAATATAAATGATATGATAATTGGAAACACATGGTTTAAACACCATAAAAGACGACTGTACACATGGATAAGCCCTGATCAGAAAATACGCAACCAAATTGACTACATACGAATTAATAAAAGATTTAGAAATGCTTTAATTAATGTAAAGACAATGCCTGGTGCTGACTGTAATAGTGATCATGTACCACTATGTGGACAAATAAAAGTAAGATTAAAGAGAGGGAAAAATAGTTAAGAACATGAGACTTAATAAAGAGGTTCTGAAAATAGATAAAGAAATGCAAGAACAATACAGAGTGACTGTGAAAAATAGGTACAATGCAATAACTAAAATACAGAGTATAGATGAACAATGGGAAATGTTAAGGGACTCCATTCATCAAACTAGCAAAGAAGTATTACCGGAGAGAGGCTAAATAGCTAAGAAAAAATGGATGAATGAAGATATCTTAAAACTGATGGACAAAAGAAAACAGAGTAAAAATGACAAACAAGAATACGCTAAGATAAATAAAGAAATAAAAGATAAACGTGGGAAGGCTAAAGAAAGTTGGTTAAACGAGCAATGCAAAAAAATTGAATTAAATTCCATTAAAGATACAAAAAATATGCACAGACAAATCAGTGAGCTTACAGGAAGAAAAATAAGAATAAATACAGGGTGTTTGAAATCAAAAACAGGAAAGATAATATTAGAGGAATATAAGTAGTCATATAAGCTTCCGTTCCCGACTATCTGTCTGTATGTCTGTCTGTCTGTCTGTCAGTCTGTCTGTCTGTCTCTCTGTCTGTCTGTCTTTCTGACATATTTCAACTTCAAAACACCACTGGGAATTGACGGAAGTGAGTTGTTGGCGAAACTTAACCCGGAAATATTCAAAGGCAGTGAACCAGAATAGGGATCGTTTATTCGATTACCATAGAAAAAGAATTGTTCAATGTTGTGCAGAAATGAAAAATCTGGGATAACAGTTAGTAGATTGCTTGTTATACTAAAGTCATTCAAACTATCAGCGTATCTACTGAATATTTGACTGAGTAAATTTGCATCGGAAATTCTGTTGTTGTCAAGGACTAACAAACTCAGCCTAGCGTGTAACGGAAGCCACGTGATGTCTACTATATTATTTTGATCTAAATATAACGACTGCATAGCGATCAGCTTGGATAGAGCCTTGGGAACGGCAGTAAGACTGTTATCAGATAATGTTAGATATGTTAAACTGTTAGCCATACTGTCGAATGTACCATCTGGGATTGTTTCAATGAATGTACCTGTGGCACTTAAAGTAGTTAGATGGGGAAAATACTGAATGCAGTCTGGCCATATTTGGAGACCGTTCTCTCTCTCTCTCATCATGTTCCTCTTGTACCTTGCGGTGTCGAGGTGAAGTATAAACTTCGTGAGAGTGCCCGGTTATGGGCTTCGTATATCGACATTCCCATGGATTCTGTTATTCCCTCCGTCCAGCGTTTCCGTGGTCGGCCTCTTCCTCTGTTTCCATCTGGTCTGTACGTCATTGCCTGTTGTGGCATGCTGTTGACTGGTAGCCTACTTGCATGGCCAAACCATTTGACTTGCTGCTTTCTAATAAAATCTAGAGCAGCTTTAACCCCCACTTTAGTCCTGATTTCTTCATTTCTGATCTTATCTCTTCTTGATACGTTGAGTATTCTTCTCAGGAACCTCATTTCTGTTGTTGTGATTTTTCTTTTCTCTTTTTCTGTCATTGTCCAGGTTTGGCATTGGTAGCACAGAGTTGGTAGGAAGATTGTGTTGTAAAGTGCTTTCTTAGTAGTTATTGATACATGTTTGTTCTTTAGTATTGGTGCCATTTGTCCAATGAGTTGATTTGCCTTATTGCACCTATTTTCGATCTCGTCTTCTGATCTGCCATTTGATGATATTATACTTCCTAGGTACTTGAAGCTCTTTACTTGTTTCAAGGGATGTTCGTTTAGGTGAATTGTTGCTGTTTGTTCTTCTTTAGTTATAGTCATTACCTCTGTTTTGCTTGTGCTAATTTTCATGTTATGTTCCCTACACATTTCGTTTAGACTATTCATGTGGTCTTGTAATTCAGCTTCTGATTTTGCTATTAGTGCTTGGTCGTCCGCAAACAGGAGTTCTCTAATGGTTAGATTTGCAGATGGTTCTTCTTCTGTGTTCTCGTCATGCGGTATTCTTGCTGTCTCTGCTTGGCTGGTTTCTTTACATATGTTGTCTATATATGTTATGAACAAGAGAGGGGACAGGACACAACCTTGTCGTACTCCAGATCTTATGGTGAAGGGTTCTGAGTGTCCTCCAGTTGCTCTCACTATGCATTCACTGTTGTCGTATAAACTTCTACATAGGTTTGTTAGATGTGTACTCACTCCATATTGTATAAGGATTTCCCACAGCTTGTTTCTATCTACCCTATCAAATGCCTTTTCTTGGTCAACAAAGGCTAAGTAGAGTGTTTCATTGAATTCAATTGATTTTTCTATAAGTTGTCTAAGAGCAAAAATGGCGTCTGTGCATCCTTTGTTTTTCCTAAATCCAAGCTGCGTTTCGCTTAGCTGGGGTTCTAAAGTAGTTCGTAATCTTTTTTCAAGAATTTTGCAAAATATTTTCCCAGTATGACTCAACAGTGAAATGCCTCTGTATTGTGTGCAATCTCTTTTGCTGCCTTTGTTTTTCCAAATTGGGATAATTATGGCGTTTCCCCAGTCTCGTGGTGTCTGTTGTTCTACCCAAACATGGTTGAATAGTCTATGTAGCCAAGCTGTTCCTACTTCCCTTGCTGCTTTAATTAGTTCATTTGGTATTTCATCCTGTCCTGGTGATTTGTTCAATGGGGCTAATCTGATGGCTTCTATAATTTCTTCTTTTAGTATGTCTGGTTCTAGTTCCTCGGTGACATCTGTGTAGGTATCTTGAATTCCTGTGACATCTGATGGGATGTTGAGAAGTTGTTCGAAATACTGCTTCCATCTTATTAGGATGTGTTTTTGTTCACTTATTGGTTCTCCATTTTCGCTGTTAATTATTTCAGTTGGGTCAAAGGGTACTCCTCTGGTTCGCATTGCACTTATCTTTTTGTAGAAGTTTTACCGTTTATACTTCTTAGTTTTTCTACGAGCAGTATGAAGATCCCCTGCCGGCTTGCTAGGCCAGTCGCAGGTTTAGGACACTAATCTGACCACAGGGAGTCCATCCCCTATGGCGAGCCATAGCCCCGTTAGCCCATGACCTCGCGGTCATGGTTGCCCGGTCTGCACCACGTGGAGGTGGGGGTTGACTTGTGTAGTCTGCGGGTCATCGGCAGGCTACTAATTTTCGCTCTTCACCCCTCCTGGGAGAGGCTAGCCGATCCTAACCCTGCTGGCTGCAGGGCCAGGCGCATTCCACACCTTACAGACCTTGGAGACCGTTCTGTGTCAAATAAAATGATTTCAGTGTTTGACCAATGTTCTTCATTGCGTTAATGTTCCAGTCTGCGATGTTTGATGTGCCAAGGATAAGTTATGTCAGTGCGTGCAAATGGAGAAAGGCATCTGGGATTCTCGTAAATAGAGCTCCAGAGAACGTTAGTGAAGTTAAAGTCAAGGCTGAAGCGTCGAATGCAGTTTCATCTATGGTGGTAATAGGATTGTCTTCCAATGAGATTCGTGTCAGGTTGGCTGGTAAACTTCGAGCTGGTATCGTGGTTACCTGGTTCATCTGGGGACAAGCAACGAAATCATGTTGTACACAGTCAATTTACGATTGGTATTTATGTGATTCTGTAATTATTACAGTAATATTTTACGGAATATATATACTGCATGGGGGGGGGGGAGAGAAAGAGAGAGAGATAGAGAGAGAGAGAGAGAGAGAGAGAGAGAGAGAGAGAGAGAGAGAGAAAGAGAGAGAGAACAATAACCTACATTAAGCATCTGCCACGAATGACTATGTTCAGAGTCCTAGTATGGGTATCCACAGACCGAACTGAGTTAGACAAGGACAGACAGAGCTAAAGACAACCAGTTTATATGTGTTGACGACGGCACACGTATTTAAGAGCTAAGACGAGTCACAACAGATGACAGAGCCTAAGCCCGAGGTCCAGGACAGAGGACAAACACGGCACGGGCCGACTGAAGGCAGTTCAGACAAGAAACCCGTGACAAGGGGACACGTGATGGAAAAGACTGTACAGAGATCAGGACAGAATGTGTGCGACCATCGACAGAGACAGACGTGTTGTAGAATAGAGAGAGGGATTGAGAAGCGAGATGAAAGAATGCAGTTGTGTTTTTTTTTTAATTCGCATATCCTTTTACAGGACATCGCTGTCAACAGCAGCATCTTTCAGCTGTCTGTTGATTTCTTGGCAAGATTACGCTCAGTAGTTTGTCATTGCTTTCTGAGCGGCTGGCTCAGTTATCCCGCAAGTCACCAGCGGCGGTCGAACACGCTCCCAGTTCTCGCCCGCTACGAGACTCTGCGTGATAAACGGGATTACGGAGAAAGTGGTGTAGTAACCCCTCGGCCAGAGAGACCGGCAGTTGTGTTATACTAGTTGGATAACTGCAATATTTGCAGAGTCGACTGCGACAGGGTATAAGATAGGAGTGTGCTATGACTATGTGAGACGGCGACGGACTCAATGTAGATACGCCGACACGGCGAGACTGAGTATTGACGGTCAGCAGAGCTTCTGTGAATAGAATATTGAATGTAAATATATATGACATGGATCATGTTTCATGAACATACATTGTGATATAGTTTCTCTGTTCGATCAAGCCTTGAGCATATTTTGATATAAATCCTGTGCTCATTTTGAGAGTGTAATAAATTTTCCCGAAAGGGATGATGATTTCGCACGTCTCCGTGTGAAGTGACCCTTAGAAGTAAAAATTACCTGCTGGAGACAGACGTGCAAGTACATTACGATTGTTAGTTTCTGACAAGTATCTTGCTACAATACAACAGGAGGCACACACTCAAACATCAAACCATGGAAGTCTGTATCAGTGTGTGCGTGAAATGTTAACGACACAGTAAGCACATATATACACACATACACACAAGCGTATTTACACAACACAGCACACACACACACACACACACACACACACACACACACACACACATGCAGGCACCCACATACAAATGGTAAACTAATGACGAGTATTGAGTATATGAAACGAATGCTGCCCGAGGGACAGATTGGCCATCAATGAGGGGGTTGGGAGGTGTATATATAATATTGTGTTGTTTGTCCATCAAGAATGATGATGACCATTCATTTCATCCAGTGGGGTTGAAGGTGTGGAGCCGTGGGTTCTAAGATGGCTGATAAGGCCTATTTTGGCTCGAAATGTTCTTTGACAATGTGGACAAAGAATGCTTGACGTCTCTGGAGGAGGATTTCCTGCAGTGGTTTTTCTGTCCTGCCTTTTCTTCACAGCTCTTGCAGTCCTGGTTGCCTCACATATGACTGCACCTTTGCGCAATGATGCACGCCACGAATTTCGGTCTCTGGCTGCAGCCTCCCAGGTGTCATGATGAATTCCAAAAGCATTCAGTGAAATTTTCAGTGTCTTTAAAACGTTTCCTCTGGCCACCTTGGGAGCGTTTACCACAACGCAGTTCGCTGTAGAAAATTCGTTTATGGAGCCTGTGATCTGGCATGCGAGTCAAGTGACCAGCCCAGCGAATCTGATTCTTCATCAGTAGAGTGTGGATACTGGGCATGGATGCTCTTTCTAGGACTTCAGTGTCTGGAATCGTGTCTTGCCATTTAATCTTCAGTAGCTTCCTTAGGCAGACTGTGTGGAAGTGGTTTAATTTCCTAGCGTGTCGCTGATAAACAGTCCAGGTTTCACAAGCATATAGCAGTGTGGATAATACAACTGCTTTGTAGACGTTTAGCCTTGTTTGCAGGCTTATTCCAGTTCTGTCCCATACATTCTTGTACAGTCTGCCAAAGGCTGCACTGGCCTTGGAGATTCTTGCATTCACTTCGTCATCGATTGTGGCAGCTTGTGACACAGTGCTGCCAAGATAGGTGAATTTGTCCACAACACTTAGTCTATGATCATTCACTTTGATATTCGGCACAGTGTGATTATTCCCTGGAGTTGGCTGGTACATAACTACAGTCTTCTCCAAGTTGATATTGAGCCCAAATTTGGCACAGGCATGTGAGAAAGCTGAAACATTATGTTGCATGTCCGCCTCTGAGTTGGCGTATAGAGCGCAATCATCAGCAAACAGGAGCTCTCTGACGGTGCCGCTGTCAATTTTGGTTTTAGCTTTCAGCCTTCTGAGATTGAATAACTTTCCATCCATACGGTAGTTGATGTCTATTCCAATGTCGTCGTTCTCGAAGGCATTCATCAGCATGGCTGAAAACATGAGGCTGAACAGTGTTGGTGCCAGGACACATCTTTGCTTCACTCCATTGGTGACAGGAAAGGGTTCAGACAGTTCACCATTTTCCTGTACTCTTGCCTGCATGCCGTCATGAAATAGCCGCACTATTTGGACAAACTTTCGTGGACAGCCATATTTTGCCATAATCTTCCACAATCCATCTCTGCTGACTGTATCAAAAGCCTTGGTAAGGTCAATGAAAGTGGAGAACATTTCGCAGTTCTGTTCCTGACATTTCTCTTGCAGCTGCCTTGCAGCGAAAATCATGTCAACAGTTCCACGTTCTTTTCTGAAGCCACATTGACTCTCAGGAAGAAGACCTTGATCGAGATGGGCTGTGAGGCGATTGAGAAGAATTCTGGCGAGTATCTTCCCTGCAATTGAAAGCAAGGAGATGCCTCGGTGGTTGTCACAGGATTGGCGGTTTCCTTTACGTTTGTAAAGGTGTACTAGTGACGCATCCTTAAAATCTTGTGGCATTGTCTCGTTCATCCATATGCTTGCTTGCGTTCGCTGGCTGTGAACTCAAGCGTGAAATCCTGTATGTCGGATGAATACACCCTGCTGTCCAACATGTACATGATTTACAGGACCTGAGGTTTGCGTGAGTATCCGTTGTCCCATGTGTGGCTTATTGGTGTGCAGACTGGTGGTTCCTTGCCATGCAAGCAGATACTCTCCAACTTCGGAGGAAACATGTATATATGTATATATATATATATATATATATATATATATATATATATATATATATATATATATATATATATATATAACACTCAGGTAAGTGGATATACTAATGTAGAACCATGTAGGTAGGTAGACATACTGATACACACACACACACTGATATATATATATATATATATATATATATATATATATATATATATATATATATATATATATATATATATATACACATACATACAGCAGACAGCCAAATAGAGAAGCGGATGAACGGACAAGACTATCAATAGACAGATTGACAGAAAATCCCTCCGTATGTCTCTGCTCTCAAGACAGATAGATTGATTGCAAGGCTGACAAAATGGCAGGCAAGCAGAAAGACGGACAGACAAAACACTGACAGATGGACTCAGAGACAGAAACACAGACATAATGATGGTTGTAACAATTGTTGTAAGATACCGACGTGCATTACTATTATAAAAATGCTAATGAAGTGATGACAATCTTGCCCACAGGAAGCTGTAATACTTACACTCAGACTGTGAAATGTGAAGATTGATACTTACATCCAAATTGAGATATGTGAGATATGATACTCACATCCAAGTTCAGAGATGTGACATGTAATACTTACACCCAAACTGTGAAATGTGAAATATGATACTTACATCGAAATTCAGAGATGTGGCATGTGATAATTAGATTTAACTTGTGAGATGTGAAATATAATACTTACATCCAAATTGAGATACGTGAAATTTGATTGGTGTGTCGCAAGTAAGGGTGGAAGAGACGTGAACTGTTTATAATTGCATTGAATGTCGACATCGAAACATTCACATCCCTGCAAACACGAATACACCTGTCACATTCCTTTTAAAACATATGCAATGGTCACAATACTACAGATACACGTATACGAGGGCGAGTCAATAAGTAAGTCACAACGTTCTGTGGGATGGCAGGTAAATGCAGTTCGTGTTTTCTACAGGTGTCATTAGGTGACAGCGACGTCGAACTCTATATTCCCGTTCGTCAGGTGGCACTAGGTGTCTCATACGCATGCGCAGCGCATAAACAAAATGGCGACTATACTTACGGTGTTTACTGGCATACAGTAACGAGCTGTTGTGCGTTTTTGTTGGGATTGTCAAGGAGTGCTGTTAACAAATTTCTAGAAGAAAGGTGACAATGTGAATTCGGAATCGTACTGTGAAGTTATATCGATGCTTCATGATGCAATTCGAAGAAAACGTCCATGACTGATGACTAGAGGCGTGCTGCTTCTTCATGACAATGCCAGACGACATACGGCTCGATTGCCTCAGGAGAAAATTAACTGATTCAGTGCCGACGATCACTCAGTTGCGAAACAGTCTAAACTTTTCTCGACTTTCAGTCTCAGTCTCGACTTTAAGGTCGGAAGTTTTGGAACATCCACCTTATAGCCCCGACTTAGTCCTTAGCGATTTCCACCTTTTTGGTCCACTGAAAACCCGCCTTGACGGGAGTTATATCGCGAATGACGCCGAAGTTGAATGTGAAGTGAAAATGTGGTTTAGAAAACAGAGCACACAGGTCTATGCAGCTGGTTTGGGATGACTGATAAAACAATGGGATAAGTGTATCAATGTTGGTGGAAATTATGTTGAGAAATAAAGGGAGAATGTATGTATAAAAATAAACTGGTTTCACGTTGTTATCATATATAGTTATTTTTCTACAACCATTTGTGACTTACTTGTTGACTTCCCCTCGTAGACGCCGCAATCATGTTAAAATATTCATTCATTCAGTAGCATGGATTTTGCAGAACCTCGCTCCCATAACAACCTTCCGGAAAACCTCTCAAACAAGATGTCCCGCGTCAAATACACCCAACTGGAGATCATCGGCCACATTCTGAGCCCATCTCCTCTTTGGCCTTCTTCCCAGGCATATACCACTTCATTATTGTTCTCGCTAAACTTTCAAGAGACCAAAATATTTCACTTTTCTTTGTTTATTCTTTAATAGCCAACCTTCTTCAACAGATACACATCAATATTTTATTCTAAACTGATTCAGTGGCAAACAAAATGTGGGTTTGGACCCAGCATGGTACACAACCAAATAATCAAGTATTATAATGTTAAGTTCCATTCACTGGTCATTGATATTTAATGAGATGCCACGGAACACAACAATTAACACGCTGACCCTTATCATCACTATCATCATTCAGTGACTTGCTGATTAGCGTGGGCGAACACGCATCTCAAAAATCGTGATCTCCGACGGCCAGGATCAATTCTGTGTTGAATACCTTACGTGCCATGACATAAGACTGTCAAGAATCTTATCACTCTGTCTTCCATTATCTCTCTTTCCACAAATCTGTTCGGTTGTCACGACATGTTCCAGTTTTTGTCTTCTCATAATGTGGATCCAAAAAAAAAAAAAATAAACGATGACTACCTCTGTCTAATCTTTGTGGTGAATTGAAGTGTTATTGATTGTGTTTGCAGACATGCTTTTCTTGGTAAAATACAGCGGTGGCTTCCCCTAACCTACCGCCGGTTTGAGTATGGTTGACTCCACTAGAATATGTCTAGAAGACAGACCGTACACGGCAGTAAAAGGAGGGGGGGGGGGGGGGGGGGAGAGATGTTACATGTGGCGCCTTTTATACGCCGATCACAACGTCATTGAGTTTTGAGTTGTTGAATAGTTAGCAGCCCCACCAACTAACGTCGCTTCCTCTCAGTGGCGTCGTATGGCCATATATCGTCCTTCAGTCCAAATTTGAGGTCACATTTGGCGATATATTTTCCTTCGTCACTGAATCTTACTTTCTTTGTTTACAGAACGGACATAGCACTACGGGCATCCTGGTATATGCCAGGTATAATATCTCCCTCAGTTGTACATCCCACATCATACCTAGCACCAGGTATAATGACTCCTTCAGTTGTACATCCCACATCTTACCTAGCACCAGGCATAATGACTCCCTCAGTTGTATATCCCATATCTTACCCAGCACCAGACATAATGACTCACTCAGTTGTACATCCCACATCTTACCTAGCACCAGGCATAATGACTCCCTCAGTTGTATATCCCACATCTTACCTAGCACCAGGCATAATGACTCCCTCAGTTGTATATCCCACATCTTACCCAGCACCAGACATAATGACTCCCTCAGTTGTATATCCCACATCTTACCTAGCACCAGGCATAATGACTCCCTCAGTTGTATATCCCACATCTTACCTAGCACCAGGCATAATGACTCCCTCAGTTGTACATCCCACATCTTACCTAGCACCAGGCATAATGACTCCCTCAGTTGTATATCCCATATCTTACCTAGCACCAGGCATAATGACTCCCTCAGTTGTACATCCCACATCTTACCTAGCACCAGACATAATGACTCCCTCAGTTGTACATCCCACATCTTACCTAGCACCAGGCATAATGACTCCCTCAGTTGTACATCCCACATCTTACCTAGCACCAGACATAATGACTCCCTCAGTTGTACATCCCACATCTTACCTAGCACCAGACATAATGACTCCCTCAGTTGTACATCCCACATCTTACCTAGCACCAGACATAATGACTCCCTCAGTTGTATATCCCACATCTTACCTAGCACCAGGCATAATGACTCCCTCAGTTGTACGTCCCACATCTTACCCAGCACCAGGCATAATGACTCCCTCAGTTGTATATCCCACATCTTACCTAGCACCAGGCATAATGACTCCCTCAGTTGTATATCCCACATCTTACCTAGCACCAGGCATAATGACTCCCTCAGTTGTATATCCCACATCTTACCTAGCACCAGGCATAATGACTCCCTCAGTTGTACATCCCACATCTTACCTAGCACCAGGCATAATGACTCCCTCAGTTGTATATCCCACATCTTACCTAGCACCAGGCATAATGACTCCCTCAGTTGTACATCCCACATCTTACCTAGCACCAGACATAATGACTCCCTCAGTTGTACATCCCACATCTTACCTAGCACCAGACATAATGACTTCCTCAGTTGTACATCCCACATCTTACCTAGCACCAGGCATAATGACTCCCTCAGTTGTATATCCCACATCTTACCCAGCACCAGGTATAATGACTCCCTCAGTTGTACGTCCCACATCTTACCCAGCACCAGGCATAATGACTCCCTCAGTTGTACGTCCCACATCTTACCTAGCACCAGACATAATGACTCCCTCAGTTGTATATCCCACATCTTACCTAGCACCAGGTATAATGACTCCTTCAGTTGTACATCCCACATCTTACCTAGCACCAGGCATAATGACTCCCTCAGTTGTATATCCCATATCTTACCTTGCACCAGGCATAATGACTCCCTCAGTTGTATATCCCACATCTTACCTAGCACTAGGTATAATGACTCCTTCAGTTGTACATCCCACATCTTACCTAGCACCAGGCATAATGACTCCCTCAGTTGTACGTCCCACATCTTACCCAGCACCAGGCATAATGACTCCCTCAGTTGTACGTCCCACATCTTACCCAGCACCAGGCATAATGACTCCCTCAGTTGTACGTCCCACATCTTACCTAGCACCAGACATAATGACTCCCTCAGTTGTATATCCCACATCTTACCTAGCACCAGGTATAATGACTCCTTCAGTTGTACATCCCACATCTTACCTAGCACCAGGCATAATGACTCCCTCAGTTGTACATCCCACATCTTACCTAGCACCAGGCATAATGACTCCCTCAGTTGTATATCCCACATCTTACCCAGCACCAGGCATAATGACTCCCTCAGTTGTACGTCCCACATCTTACCCAGCACCAGGCATAATGACTCCCTCAGTTGTACGTCCCACATCTTACCTAGCACCAGACATAATGACTCCCTCAGTTGTATATCCCACATCTTACCTAGCACCAGGTATAATGACTCCTTCAGTTGTACATCCCACATCTTACCTAGCACCAGGCATAATGACTCCCTCAGTTGTACATCCCACATCTTACCTAGCACCAGGCATAATGACTCCCTCAGTTGTATATCCCACATCTTACCCAGCACCAGGCATAATGACTCCCTCAGTTGTACGTCCCACATCTTACCCAGCACCAGGCATAATGACTCCCTCAGTTGTATATCCCACATCTTACCCAGCACCAGGCATAATGACTCCCTCAGTTGTACGTCCCACATCTTACCCAGCACCAGGCATAATGACTCCCTCAGTTGTACGTCCCACATCTTACCTAGCACCAGACATAATGACTCCCTCAGTTGTATATCCCACATCTTACCTAGCACCAGGTATAATGACTCCTTCAGTTGTACATCCCACATCTTACCTAGCACCAGACATAATGACTCCCTCAGTTGTATATCCCACATCTTACCTAGCACCAGGTATAATGACTCCTTCAGTTGTACATCCCACATCTTACCTAGCACCAGGCATAATGACTCCCTCAGTTGTATATCCCACATCTTACCCAGCACCAGGCATAATGACTCCCTCAGTTGTACATGCCACATCTTACCCAGCACCAGACATAATGACTCCCTCAGTTGTACATGCCACATCTTACCCAGCACCAGGCATAATGACTCCCTCAGTTGTACATGCCACATCTTACCCATCATCAGGGTCCTACTATGTGGACTCACTGTTAGTCACTCACCTGCTAACCCCCTTTGCCACAGAGGCGGCTCACCGTTTGTTTATAATCGGTTATCTATTCAACCGGCCCTCTTACACAGTTGTCACGAATTCAGTTTGTAATCCAGCATACCACGTTCAAAGAACAGCTGCGGGCGATTAGGAAGCAGATTGCGTTATTTCCCATACATAGGCATGTGTGCTGGTCGTTAATGAAGCAATGGCTAACTACTGAAATAAACTTGCAAAGACACCACACACAGCCAAACAACGCTGGGGTTGACTGGCAGGTCATGTGTAGGATATGCAACTAGCTCTTATCAATTGAAACGTCACAAACTGTGAATATCTTAGCTCGACAATCAGCAACACTGGCAGCTGGTAAAACGAGATCAAACGTAGGCTAGGCATAATATTGCAGAGATTAATCATAGTCAGAACACTATCAGCAGCCACGTTACAGTGACATCTTTGAGGACTTGCATCTTTCCTGTAGCAACATGTGGATGTGAGTCATGGACAGGAAACTGAGAAAATTTAAGATTATGTGTTCAAATGTCACAGAACATTTCTTAGTTCTTGCAATGGTATTTTCCCTCGAAACTCTATGACTTGGCCCTCGACGGGTAAGAGGCGCCATATATAACTTCTTCCCCGTGGCTTCCTTGCAGGATCTGTCTCTTTAGACATAGACTAGTGGAAGCAACAATACACAAACCGACAGAAGGCAAGGGGAAACCGCCGCTGTATTTTCTCAAGATAATAACGCTTCGACATAAAATTGACCATGATTTCGGAGATGGTAATATGTGGAGAGGCATGATCGCTCACGCTAACCTGCAAGGCACTGGATGACGATTTCTCCTCATCTCTGTTACTGACTTAGATTGACGTTGGAACTTCTAAAATACAATGGTATTTCCCCTCATCTCTGTCATATATCTAGATGGACGTGAGAACCTCTTAAATACAATGGCATTTCCCCCCATCTCTGTCACAGAACTAGATGAATAAAACACCTGGTAAATACAGTGATCTTGCCCCAGCGAAGACAAGTAGAATCCAGCGACCAGGATCAGTGTCAGTTGGTCTGCTTGACCCATGTTAGAGACAGCAGCAAATCTGTCGATGAGAAATTGTATTCATCGTGTCAATAACCTCGGCAAATTCTACTGCAGTAATTATGTTGCAATGGCAAACTACTGAGCGTAATCTTGCCAAGAGATCAACAGACAGCTGAAAGATTCTGCTGTTGACAGCTAAGTCCTGTAAAAGGATACGCAAAACATTTATTTATTTATTTAATTATGTTGCTAATATATACATGCCGGTTTCCCTGAAAAATGCTTATGTTGACTGAAACGTCCTGTAAGGGATATGCAACAATATATATATATATATATATATATATATATATATATATATATATATATATATATATATATATATATATATATATACACCTGTAAGAATAAAGTTAGTTGCATGTCCTTTACAGAACGTAGCATTAAACCCCAGCATTTGTTCGCTGTTCGTGATTCTTGGGCAAGCTTACGTTCAGTATTTTGCAATTGTTTTCTGAACGACCGGCACCCATACTATTTCATTAAAAGCCAACACAGCTGTGTTTCGGTCATGGGTTTGCGGGATTACGTACTGCGTCAGTAACCCGTCGCCACAGGGCCGGCAATATATATATATATATATATATATATATATATATATATATATATATATATATATATATATATATATATATATATATGTACCATGCTAGTATAGACATAATAATACAACATTACCCTGAAATTATCAGTTTATACAACACATGAAACTGTCCTGTATTCAAACCCAGAGTTTGTAGTCTTCACAAACTTGCAGCCAGATATAGTAACATAAACTCTGCAATGACACCGATATTTGCTTTAGTCCGGCTGTAGTGTGTAGATGCAATCAACTGAAACTAATTTTGTTTAAAAAGAGTCAGCAACTTATATTGCGATATATGTCATCTCTTATCAGCTCGTGAAGCAGACATGTTTTATACATTAATTAAACGGTACAGATTAAACCACTTTTAAGTCGCATGTGCCATTGAATTACTATAAAAAGCTCATAAACACAGTTCTGAGGTATATAGGTCGGTGTTTTTATGTTCAGTGCGTATTCTCTTATCCTCTGTCCTCTATGGGGATACAGGCCCTCAATTAACTCACACTTATCACTGCTATCCTTAGATATCCCATGCAGCAGAGCCCATGTTGCCCAATTTCTTTTGCTCTGTGGATTCCAGACACAGCTCTTTCAAGGTATGCTATACTCAAGTTACTATTGTTACAGTTACATTCTATAGTACAAGCCGCTGTAGCCTTCTGTATTATAATGATATCATGATCCGTCCCCACATCTGTGCTCCCGTTGCTACCATGGTATGTGTATGAAACCGTCTCTTGCAGTCAGGTGTCCAATAGCACGGGCTGACCAGAACATGGCCAGTGGAATATAAACCAGGGTGTTGACGAGATTGATACATATCATGTTCTTGTTTCATTACTATTTCTTATAGATACATGAAATATTCGTGTTTCATTAGTCTTTCTTATATATATAGATATATACAATATTCTTCTTGCATTAGACTCTCTGAGGCACTCGTTGTTAGTTAGTTAGTTTAGTTTTGTTTGAGTGCAGCTATGCATACTTTCTGTCGGTAATATGGTTCTCTGTCTGGGGTATCTAATTGTCATCGTATTAACAGCCAGATAAACTATTCACTGCTTACTGGTTATAAGCGGTCTATTACACCCAAATACACTCTTAACTGCTTTGTCAAACTATTGTTTTGGGTTCAAATTAAAAAGGACGATTGCCCCCAAATTCCTTGTCAAACTATTGTACCGGGTTTAAATCCATAGGACAGGATCCCCCAAATAAACTCGCCTGTCAACGTCCTATAAATAAGGTAACCTTAGCTCGTCTTTCTACACCTGACAGTGAGTCTCTCTACACCTGACAGTGAGTCTTTCTACACCTGACAGTGAGTCTCTCTAAACCTGACAGTGAGTCTTTCTACACCTGACAGTGAGTCTCTCTACACCTGACAGTGAGTCTTTCTACACCTGACAGTGAGTCTCTCTACACCTGACAGTGAGTCTCTCTACACCTGACAGTGAGTCTTTCTACACCTGACAGTGAGTCTTTCTACACCTGACAGTGAGTCTTTCTACACCTGACAGTGAGGCTTTCTACATGCACTCAGTGAAGTATCAAGCAATCGCATGTAGTGTAACATTATTTATTCGTGCCAAACGGCAGTATCAATTACATGAATACATATTATCAAATTACACACAAATTATATCACAATTGTATCACAATATTGTATTTTCAACAATGGCAAGTAACACACAGCCATAGCAGTCATTCGTGCGCTCATAACACAGTTCACTCTCATTCTTTGCACTTAATAACTCCTGCTATATTCACTCACAGGAAGCTGTAATACTTAATACACTCGCTCGCTCAATCGCACACGTCTTTCCTCTATCACGTCCAGTCCCAGTCTGTCCCTTCTGGTGATCGGTCTGATAGTCACGTGGTGCTTGACCGCGTGTCCCATGTGATAGTCGTGCTGCGTCGGTAGGCTTGCCGTACTCGATGTTCGGTCTTGTTGTCGCAGGTCCTTCAGTGCAAGGCTGTAGTGTCAGTCAAGTACGTATTCCTATCTCCCTATGTCCTGTTTATATCCCCGTGTCCTGTTTATAGCTGGGTCTTGTTGTCCTATATGTGTCCTGTCATATCTATTGTCCTGTCTATAACATCTCTATTGTCCTGTCTATTACATCTCTATTGTCAGATATGTTGTCCTGTCATATGTCCTCTCTTGCACACCCCAACACGCTGACAGCCTAGTAGCCCAAGGTATTCACAACATTCGTCTCAACAACCACAGCTCTTCTTATGTGTTCATTCACGTCCCATTATTCACGACCATACAGCAAAACATGTTTCTATCTCACGTTTTTGTTTTGTTTTTTGTTTTGCTATCACTGCAGTAGTCTATTTCTTACATACAGTGATAGTGACTTATTACATAATCTATTCTTTTGCAAAAGACTATCTTTTGACCTTTCACATCAGATACTACCAACAGTGACATCACAGAACTATGGCCGTCCTGATTTGTTGGTGTTCAATGCAATGAGAACTGAACCATCCGCTGGCTGTTACATCATCATCATCATATGTCATGCCGGTGATCGTGGGCGGTCATGTTTGGTCTTGTCACACGATCACCAGTGAGGTGGATATTTTTTTTTTTAAATTCAGGCAGGTGGGCAGTAAGGTTGCAGATAAGCAGCCAGCTAGATAGACAGACATACACGCAGGCAGACAGACAGAGAAACAGACAAACAGACAGAGAAACAGGCAGATAGAGAAACAGACAGACATAGAAACAGACAGACATGGAGACAGATAGTCATAGAAACAAACATAGATATTTAAATGAGCATTAAATGGCACGACTACTGCCCGAGGGACAGACAGGCCATGAATGAGCGAGTTAGGAGGGGATGGGTGTGTGTGTGTGTGTGTGTGTGTATATATATATATATATATATATATATATATATATATATATATATGTGTGTGTGGATATATATATATATATATATATATATATATATATGTGTGTGTGTGTGTGTGTGTATGTGTGTGTGTGTAAGGAGGCAGGTGGGGCCAGGTTTTAGTCAGATATGACTGGGCTACCGCATGACAGTAGACGGTACCACCTGCTTTCTGTTAGTGGTAAATGTTGGGCGGCGATCCCCAATCTCGATACCCCACATTGTGCTAACGGCTTCAGACAGAATAGGGCAATTTGGAAGGTACAACCGTATCCTGGTACGAGTAAATGCAGCCAAAAGTCTAAATGTCATGGCAGAGTAGACCAGTCCCTAAACCTTAGATGGCAACTGGTCTAGGATCGAAGCCCCTACAGGCGGAAAGTTAGAGCAATGATTTGCTGATCTTGCAGCTGCTGCAGCTTGTCTTTTTCCAGATGTATTGGTGTTACCTTTCCTCTGGAGTAAACTAGGCAGGCCATGAGAGGGAATTATGCTGCATGGGCAACACATGGTCTCTACAATTCAGCCCAGGCTTTGTTGAATCGGGAAGTAGAACTCGGCTCTTATGCCTTTTCGAAGCACAGTATAAGAAACTATCGTCTGTCAACACGGCAAGGTGCCATTGTGTGTGTGTGTGTGTGTGTGTGTGTGTGTGTGTGTGTGTATATACCCGGACGAGCCCCTATGTGTCAGGGTGCGAATGACGGACTATCGATATACTTTTGTAAAAATACTTCTCGTGTCCAACAGGGGTATGATTTATTCTTCTCTTCTTCTCCAGTCAGCACCCTGGTCATTTCTCAGCATTCAACTTAGCTGCGAGTTACTACGACTCTTCACCATAACACAACATAACAGTAGTGGATTCGAACAGTGGTGAACTCGAACAGTAGTCGACTCCAACGCCAGTTGTAGTTTCAGGTGTATAATATTCTACTCAAACTCAAGTAGACATCACCAATATACAATCATATGTGCGACACTAATTTCACATAGCAAGTATCTAAACATGCACTATCTAAAAGAGTGGCGCAGTATTGGCCATTACTCTATCTGAACGTGGTCCGCACTCGACGAAACCCACGACTCGAATGCCCTTTTCACCTTCGCGATCACGTGTGTTCACTTCGGTGATAATCTCGCTCGCCACATGGGTCACGATCCACGATAACCCGTCCTTCTGGGTGACTTTTCGTAACTATGTCATGAGGTACAATACAATCCATGGCATATATAACAATAACTCAAGATCAGAGGTAGTCATGTGACTGTCGGTCCTGTCGTCGCGTGTTTGAGTTTCCTCTCTATGTTGGAATGTGATTTAAAACTGTCACAATCGTCCAGGTCGATGTGATGTCGACCACATGACCCATCAAGTGCCGATTGCCCTATAACATATTAGGAGCGTTCATTTGAAATCCGTTCGTGCTGCACCGCGCGTAATTGCGTACATTGAACACTATCATGTCATAGCCATGTGATAAGTACTAACCAATGAATCAAAGAGCACGTGCTTATCGTCCCATGGTGCATAGGTTCTGTTTCTGACCATTGAGAAATGGCCCTGGTGATCCAAAATCTGTCTAAAGAAGCTCAAAGAGCTGTGATTCAGATTCTTTCATTTGAAGGATGTCGACCAGTGGACATTCATCGAAGAGTGCAGGCAGCGTACGGTAACAAATGTGTGTCGAAGACAACAGTGACAGACTGGGCACGAATGTTTCGGAAAGGACGTCAGTTTACGACAGATCTTCGACGGCCGGATCAAGCGCATATTGTTGCAACAAAAACAAAATGGATGCAGCAGTACAAATGAACCGTTGTCGAAGCACACGTTCGCTAGCGAAAGAATTTTATGTGTCAATTGGGACAATTCAAAAGGTAGTTCGAAAGAAACTGCAATATCGGAAGGTGTGTTCACAGTGGGTACCACGGATGTTTACCGACCACCAAAAAGAGGAACTCATGGGATGGTATTTGAACGACTTCCTGCGTTACAGAGTGGAGGGTGAGGCATTTCTATTCCGTATAGTGGCAGGCGATGAATCATGGTGTCACCACTTTGAGCCGAGCAGCAAAAGAGAGAGCATGCAATTAAGGCATGCTGGATCACCAAAAGCTAAAAAATTCAAGTTACAGGTTTCCGCTGGTAAGGTTATGCTGTGCGCATATTTTGACCATGAAGGGCTATTGTTGGTCGACTTTAAAAAACCTGGTGTCAATATAAACTGTATCCCCTACTTGGAAACACTAGACAACTGGAAAAAGACATCAAGAATAAACTAACCGGCATGCTTTCTCGCGGTGTGATTTTGTTGCACGATAATGCTCGTCCACATGTTGCAAAGATTTTGCAGGAAGCATTAGCTTGAAATAAATGGGAAATTCTGCAACATTCAGCCTATGGTCCTGATTTGTCACCATGTGATTTACCTTTGTTCGGGCCTCTAATAAAAGCTCTCAAGGGGCAACGATTTCACACAGATGCAGACGTAATGAACGCGGTAAACACTTGGTTCTCTGAGCAACCACAATCCTCTTTTGCGGACGGCATTCGCCGCCTACCTAATCAATGAGATGCTTGCCTGAATGCCTACGGCGACTTCTTCATAGCAACCTATGGTGCATAATTCATTCAAAATGAGTGATTTGTTTAATTCTACCACTCCTGTTAATGGTTCTTTTTTGCTTTTGTAATAATGTCATTGGAACGGGTTTCGAATGAACCACCCTTTTATGTTGCTAGCACCATATACCCATTGTATATACTTGGTCTCCCCCGTCTCTCTTCCCCTATAACATTCCCGTTGTGACGACATGCTCCAGTCTTTCCCTTTCTCCTAACATGGCCACAGAATGTGGACTGACTTCTTCTGATACGAGTGACCCGGTCTCTTTGGGAGATAACTTCTCCCATGATATCTTCATTGTTCTTTCTGTCCGTACACCGTGTTGTCATCTGTATTCCATCAAACCATATATTCGCAGCTTCCACATACTTCCTCACTTGCCTGCTAATTGTCCGTGATTTGCTGCCATACATCAGTATAGGCTCTCTGACTGTCAGAGAAATACGCCTGTCATCTCCTGCCTATAGTACCTTGCGGTGTAGGACAAGGAGGTCTTGGGCCTGAGGAATTACGGCCGCCGCATTCTTCCGTCGAATGATTAGAACAACATGGACTGATAAATTGTGTAATCTCTAGATAAGAAAACAAAATTCTAACATAAATTTTACACGAAAGGGTTTGAACACATGACTACTGAACCGGTAGGCAAGTGTCTGTAGGGACAGCGAAACTTGCTAGCTGTACGACCATCACGGCAAGCTAAAGTAATAACGGTGACAAACAGAACAATTCGCTGGGCAAACTTCTATGTTCGATATCAGTGGATTTGACTTGCTCACGTCTGCCAGCTGTTGTCTACATTAAAGAGAATTATACAAAACTGCTGCCTCTCGTTTCAATAAATATTACCACCTGCTGAACAGTAATTGTTGTCATGCACCAACTGTTGAGTCATCTTGATTGTTTAACCCCAAAAAATAACTTACAGTTCAAATTTTCAGTAATCATGTTTATGATCACGGTTAAATGTGTTGACATTGAATAATTATTGTATTAGACCATCTCTACTTTATGGTAAATGTAATGTGGTGATTACTCTATGGGCGGAGAGCTACTTTATGGTAAATGTAATGTGATGACTACTCTATGGGTGGAGAGCTACTTTATGGTAAATGTAATGTGGTGATTACTCTATGGGTGGAGAGCTACTTTATGGTAAATGTAATGTGGTGATTACTCTATGGGGGGAGAGCTACTTTATGGTAAATGTAATGTGGTGATTACTCTATGGGCGGAGAGCTACTTTATGGTAAATGTAATGTGGTGATTACTCTATGGGCGGAGAGTTACTTTATAGTAAATGTAATGTGGTGATTACTCTATGGGCGCAGAGCTAATTTATGGTAAATGTAATGTGGCGATTATTCTATGGGCGCATAACTACTTTATGGTAAATGTAATGTGGTGATTACTTTATGGGCGGAGAGTTACTTTATAGTAAATGTAATGTGGCGATTACTCTATGTTCGGAGAGCTACTTTATGGTAAATGTAATGTGATGACTACTCTATGGGTGGAGAGCTACTTTATGGTAAATGTAATGTGGTGATTACTCTATGGGTGGAGAGCTACTTTATGGTAAATGTAATGTGGTGATTACTCTATGGCGGAGATTTATTTATAGTAAATGTAATGTGGTGATTACTCTATGGGCGCAGAGCTAATTTATGGTAAATGTAATGTGGCGATTATTCTATGGGCGCATAACTACTTTATGGTAAATGTAATGTGGTGATTACTTTATGGGCGGAGAGTTACTTTATAGTAAATGTAATGTGGCGATTACTCTATGGTCGGAGAGCTACTTTATGGTAAATGTAATGTGATGACTACTCTATGGGTGGAGAGCTACTTTATGGTAAATGTAATGTGGTGATTACTCTATGGGCGGAGAGCTACTTTATGGTAAATGTAATGTGGCGATTACTCTATGGCGGAGATTTATTTATAGTAAATGTAATGTGGTGATTACTCTATGGTCGGAGAGCTACTTTATGGTAAATGTAATATGGTTCGAAACACGGCGGTGCTGGTTTTTTCGAAAAAGGTATAGGGGCCGGTCGTTCAGAAAGCAATGGCAAACTACTGAACGTAACACTTGCCTAGTACACCAACAGCAGCTGAAAATGCTGGTGTTGACTGCAACGTCCCGTAAGGGATACGCAACAAAAATTTATTTAAATATGGTGATTGCCGGCTACGTGGTGAAATAGTTACGGACGCAGTTCTTGATCCCGCATATCCGCGTTCGAAACACAGTTGCTGACAATGTGGAAACAAACCGCCATACTTTTTTTTTTTTTTTAAATTTACAATATGGTATGCGTGCCGGTCGCTCAGAAAGCATTGGCAAACTAATGAATGTAAACTTGCTAAGAGATCAAAACAACAACAAATGCTGGTGTTGACTCTGACGTCCAGTAAATGATATACAATTAACTCAAATTGTAATGTGGTGATTAGTCTCTGGGATCGTTAAAGATCGCCTGGGCCTAGGGAGAGCTGTGAATGCTCTCTGAGATCGTGTGAAGAGCACAGGGGCCTATGGAGAGCTGTTAAGACTCTGAGATCTCGTAAAGGGCGCCCGGACCAGGGGAGAGATGTAAAGACGCTCTGAGATCGTGTAAACCATCGGCTGGACATAGGGTGAAGCAGTGAAGACATAGAGATCAGATGGTCACTGCGTCTTAACAGATGGAGTATTCAACTGTGGGCAGGCTTGCTGGGAGGGGAGTGGGTAGACGATCTCTGGGAGTGTTTATTAAATAATAGTTATATGCCAAGAGAGTAAAGGCAATTCTTGATCAACTTGTTTTCAGTTGTGTGGGAGACTGGGACCCAGTAGTGAAAGCCCCAGTGTTAACTCTTCGCTTCTATGTATACACCACAAAGGCCAGTGTATATGACTACTGCACATATTTGTACAAAGTGTGTTACCTCTAGAGAGATTCCTACAAGAGGAACTGGTTCAATCTATCCGTGGGTTGGTTGTTATATCTAACAGTTGTGCCAGGGAGACGGCCTTACGGTCTACTCTTTACCATGTCCAACTGCCGTAGGAGTTTTAACGTTTACAACTTGCACACAATAGCTCATCTCTTTAACCTTTATCTGAGACGGAACGGTATCCGAGCTATCTGTCCAAGAGTGGGTCAGAATACCGTAGGAAATGTCAGATCTGTGCAAGTCATAATAACTTTTGACCTGGAATGCAGGGCTTAGCCGGCGGGCTGTACTTAATGGGAGGTGCAACAATAGATCCACGACAATTCGTGATCTGGCGATGTAATCATCTACACGGATGTCTCTGTGCTAAGAGGTAAGAGAAGTCCCTGGGGGTTCTTGGCGAAGGTTTGTGGAAGGTGTTTGATGCAGGAGATCCTGATATATGATACCACGACATATAGTCTGAGAAAGGGGCTGGAGGCAATCACCGCGGCGTTCCGCTGGCTGGAGGACAAGTAGCACACGCATGTCGTGATTGTAAGGGACACACAAAGTATGATGAGAAAGGTGAACAGAGACATGCTTCGGGCAGACTGGTAGGCTTCAATACAACAATAAAATAATAGAGAACATCTGTTGGATTTTTCCCCAGGTCATGCTGGTAATGTGGAGTTTAGTGCATCGTAATTCAGATGCGGTCGGCCTATTGAATGGTGTATATAGTGCAGGAAAACATATAGATCATCACGGCTTGGAGAGAATGGTGTTGCAGGGAGTGACCAGAAGTTCTGACAGACACTCAGGAATCACAATAAAGGCCAGACGGACACACAATTAGGCTGCTACTAGTACCATTTGTTTTGGGACTCTTCGCTAGCTGTTGCTAGATAGACGAAGCACATTTTAAAATATTCCGAGTGCTGTGATGTCGGTTCTTGACTCAAATCATCTACACCAGAGATCAGGTCACGTGTCATATTATTAGATATTCAGTGGTTCTTGTAACATTCCCATCTCTACTCCGGTATCGACCCCCGTGACTCATGTGCACGTAACCTTTCAACCACGGCTGCCGCCAACTGACATGAAATCAGTTATTGATTCTGTAAGTTGCATCTACACTGTTCATACTCTTCTTCTCATATTGATGTGAAAATAGTCAAATATGAAACGCTAACGGTTTATTTATGTGTCAGCATCCTTCTGTAACTTGGCAGTCGCAATTGGAAACAGGAAAACATATTTGCCTAAATACTAAAACAACTCACTGTCAGGGGAGTGTCAACAATTCATTTATGGGGGGTGTGGTGGTAACGAGAACCGGTTTGATACCATTCAAGAATGTCAAGATGTCTGCATATGAGACAACACGGTGTCAAACATCCAGGATGGAGGATTGTCTGTCCCAAACTGCAACAACTAACAGCAGACCAGTACATATGTCTCTATAAGCAATAAACCCGTTGAACCGATTCTGCGTGTCTATTGATTTATTGAGTTAAGAGTACAGAGGAGTATATTTATAGAAGAATGATAGCCTGTTGAGTTGAGAGTACTCTCATCTCATCTCATCATGTTCCTCCTGTACCTTGCAGTGTCGAGATGAAGTATAAACAGCGGGAGAGTGCCCGCTTATGGGTTTTATGTATCGATATTACCATGGACTCTGTTATTCCCTGCGTCCATCATTTACGTGGTCGGCCTCTTCCTCTGCTTCCCTCTGGTCTGTACATCATTGCTTGTTGTGGTATACTGTTAGTTGGTAACCTACTTGCATGTCCAAACCATTTGACTAGCTGCCTTCTAATAAAATCTAGTGCAGCTATAACCCCCAATTTAGTCATGATTTCTTCATTTCTGATCTTATCTCTTCTTGATACATTAAGTATTCTTCTCAGGAATCTCATTTCTGTTGTGATTTTTCTTTTCTCTTTTTTTGTCATTGTCCAGGTTTGGCATTGGTAACATAGAGTTGGTAGGAAGATTGTGTTGTAAAGTGCTTTCTTGGTAGATATGGATATATGTTTGTACTTTAGTATTGGTGCCATTTGTCCAATGAGTTGGTTTGCCTTGTTGCATCTATGTTCGATTTCTTCTTCTGATTTGCCATTTGATGATAATATACTTCCTATTTACTTGAAACTCTTTACTTGTTTCAAGGGATGTTTGTTTAGGTAAATAGTTGTTGCTTTTTCTTCTTTAGTTATAGTCTGTATCTCTGTTTTACTTGTGCTAATTTTCATGTTATGTTCCCTACACAATTCGTTTAGATTATTCATGTGGTCTTGTAATTTAGCTCCTGATTGTGCTATTAGTGCTTGGTTGTCCGCAAACAGGAGTTCTCCAATGGTTAGATTTGCTGATGGTTCTTCTTCTGTGTTCTCGTCATGCGGTGTTCTTGCGGTCTCTGTTTGGCTTTTTCTTTACATATGTTGTGTATATATGTTATAAACAAGAGAGGGGACAGGATACAACCTTGTCGTACTCCGGATCTTATGGTGTAAGGTCCTGAGTGTCCTCCAGTTGCTCTCACTATGTATTCATTGTTGTTGTATAAGCTTCTACATAGGTTCATTATATGTGTACTCACTCCATAATGTTTAAGGATTTCCCACAACTTGTTTCTATCTACTCTATCAAATGCCCTTTCTTGGTCGACAAAGGCTAAGTAGAGTTTTTCATTGAATTCGATTGATTATTCTATAAGTTGTCTAAGAGGAAAAATGGCATCTGTGAATCCTTTGTTTTTCCTAAATCGAAGTTGTGTTTCGCTTAGCTGGTGATCTATAATAGTTCTTAATCTTTTTTCAAGAATTTTGCTAAATATTTTCCCAGTATGACTCAACAGTGAAATGAATCTGTATTGTGTACATTCTATTTTGCTGCCTTTGTTTTTCCTTTTCCAATTGGAGATAATTATGGCTTTTCCCCAGTCTCGTGGTGTCTGTAGTTCTACCCAAACATGGTTGAATAGTCTATGTACCTATACTGTTCCTACTTCTCTTGCTGCTTTAATTAGTTCATTTGGTATTTTATCTTGTCCTGGTGATTTGTTCAATGGGGCTAATCTGACGGCTTCTATAATTTTTTTCTTTCAGTATGTCTGGTTCTAGTTCTTCGGTGGCATCTGTTTCGGTTTCTTGAATTCCTGTGACATCTGATAGAATGTTGAGAAGGTGTTCGAAGTAATGTTTCCATCTTATTGGGATTTGCTTTTGTTCACTTATTGGTTCTCCATTTTCGTTAATTATTTCTGTTGGGTCAAAAGGTTTTCCTCAAGTTCTCATTGCACTTATCTTTGTATAGAAGTTTCTAGTTGCCTCCTGGTAGTTTTTATTTAGAGTTTCTCCATACTCCTCACAGTATTTTTGTTTTTCTCTCTTTACTATTCTATTCACATGACTTCTCCCTATTCTATATTCTATGTAATCGTATTTCTGTTTTGTCTTCGACCACTTTTTATATTTTTTCCTTTTTGTCTTTTACAGCTGTCTTTACTTCTGCGTTCCACCAACTTGTTATTTTCTTTTTCCGTGTATTGCGTTTTTTCGTGGTTCCACATGTTATCTATGCAGTATTTAAAATGCTTGATTTGAACATCTCCCTTTCTTCTTCCACTGTCTTTCTTTCTATAGGTACTTTTGCAAAGATTTAAGTTGGCTCTTTTTTCATAATTTTCCCTCACTGCCTCGTCTTTGAGGTTTTTTCGAGTTTACTGACTCGCATGGCATGCATTTTCCTGGTCGTTGCTTCCTTCTACTGATGATTCTTATTGTGGCAACAACTGCTTTGTGGTATGTGTTTATACTTAAGTTGGACACTGCCCTTGCATCTAATATATTTCTCTTTCTGTTATTTCTTGTTAATATAAAATCTATTTGGCTTTTAGTATCTTGATCGTTCCATTTATACCAGGAGTATATGTGTGAGTCTTTGTGTGTATAGAATGTGTTTGTTATATAGAAGTCGTGTTGGCTGCATAGCTCTATCAGTCTACTTCCGTTATCATTTTTTTTCATTATGTTGGTCTCCAAATGCTCCAAGATGTTTTTCTATGCCCGCTCTGATATATCCTAGTCTTGCATTGAAGTCTCCCATAACTATGATGTTGTCTTGCTTATCTATTTTATTTAGCATGTCATTGATGTCTTCGTAGAAGTCCTCGCATTCTTGCTCATTATTATTTGTATTAGATGGTGCGTATATGTGTACATATGTTGTAATTGTTTGTTCTTTTATTCTCACTGTTATGATTCTTTCTGATATACATTTTATGCTAGCCGTGGTTCTATAACTATTCCCACATCGTGTCTTGCCCTTTCTTGCTGTTCCACTCTAGAGTAGGCAAACGTGTAACTGTGGTGGATCTCCTTGCATCCTTCCCCCTTTATTCTGGTGTCCGTTATTCCCATAAGTCCAGATTTCCTCTCTTCCATTGTTTCTATAAGTTCTTCTTCTTTACTCTTAAAACTGCAGACGTTCATTGTGCCTATGTTTTGAATCGCTGAACTATCTCGTAGTCCATTGACATTGCCGGGTCTATATCCATTAGGGTCGGTCCGTTTATACTTCTTAGTTTTTCTATGAGCAGTATGAAGATCGCCTGCCGACTTGCTACATAAGAGTAAATTTATAGAAAAATGATGGCTGCTGAGTTGAGAGTACAGAAGAGTATATTTACAGAAGAATGATAGCCTGTTGAGTTGAGACTACAGAAGCGTATATTTATAGAAGAAAGATAGCCTATTGAGTTTGGAGTATAGAGGATTATATTTATAGAATAATAATGGCTATTGAGCTGAGAGTACAGAAGAGCATATTTACAGAAGAATGATAAACTACTGAGTTGAGAGTACAGAAGAGTATATGTTTAGAAGAATGATAACTTCTTGAGTTAGAAGTGTAGAAGAGAATATTTATAGAAGAATGATAGCCAATTCTTTTGTAGAAAGAATCACCAGAAAACGAGAAGTAGATTGTAAGCTTTACTAGAACACGATTTTTTGTTCGCATATCCTTTACAGGACATAGCCGTCACCACCAGCATCTTTGAGTTGATTTTTGATGTCTTGGCAAGATTACGCTCAGTAGTATGCCATTGCTTTCTGAGCGACCGGCTCATATACCTCGTATGTGTATCACGATTACAAGTAACAAAATGGACGTTGCGGCTAAAGCTGGCTTCGGCAGCACAGAATAATCAAACTGACACAATTACATGAAAATGTAGTGTTAGAATTAGAAATAAACAGATATAGATAGGCACACATACAGACAGACTTACGGAAGGACGGATGGATGGATGAATCAGTGGACAAATCAATCGGTCGATAAACCGACATACATACAGACAAACAGACAGACTGACAGTCAGATAGATCGACAGACGGACATACAGACAGTCAAACAGAGAGTTTTACAATGAGAGCAAATGATTCCCCTAAAATTAACTATCATGTATACATGTCGCTAAAACTGAACTGGGTATAATATATTATTGGATACTCGCAACTCTATAGACCAACTAAACAAGATACACTCTCAGTACACAAACAGAAACGGACAATGTCTTCAGCATGTTTATTGATTACATGAACACATCTGTAGCGTGGTTCTTGGTTGTAGTGTCCGACAGACAGTCCTGTATGTTGAATGTTTTACACATCGCTCCCAGAGGCGCATGTAGCTTGGCATGCTTCGATGGTACCAAAACGGTTCTGGTTACCCTGACAACCTCCGTAAATAAACTGTTCACACGCCCCTGTCTGTGAGTTGTAATAGAAGCTAGGAAAGTAACCACGACACGGTCCCGTTTCTGACGGCAGGTTACAAAAAGACGCTGAAACAGAAACAAGGCGTTAGAGGTTCATATATGGACAGGTGCACATAAATATGAGAAGTGATTACTGAGGATCGTCATCATCCCACTCAGGACAAGTCCAATAGTGCTCGGATTTCCCATTTAACACCCCCACCGGCGTATATCGACTAATTGTACCAGATCTGTTTGCTTAATCTTTCTTGTGTCCTTGACAATATGTTCATGTCCCCGCTTCTTCCTATCTTCCTGACTCTGGACAAGGAAGCAGATTCCCAATGTGTCTTTATATGCATCTGTTCGCCCAGCGACTAATATGGAGTTGGTAATGTTTAGCCCATCCATGTTATTCCTCCCTCGATACCTGGCGTGATCTCTACAAGATCGGCTAGCTCGGAAAGTATTACATAGACGTAAGAGTAAGGCTAAAGTGGAAAGGTAACAATGAAATAACAAAAGGAAGTCACAAAATGAACAAGGTCTATAAAAAGAAGCCGAGACATAACTCCAGCAGTAGTCTGTCGTTTTAATGCAGGAGCTGGACGTGCTGGTCTCCATGACAACAACAAAATAAATGCGTCGGATGTGCTCAAATTTGTAATCTTCTTCTTCTTCTTCTTCTTCTTCTTCTTCTTCTTCTTCTTCTTCTTTCTTTCTTCTTCTTCTTCTTCTTCTTCTTCTTCTTCTTCTTCTTCTTCTTCTTCTTCTTCATCTTCTTCTTCTTCTTCTTCTTCTTCTTCTTCTTCTTCTTCTTCTTCTTCTTCTTCTTTCTTTCTTCTTCTTCTTCTTCTTCTTCTTCTTCTTCTTCTTCTTCTTTTCTTCTTCTTCTTCTTCTTCTTCTTCTTCTTTCTCTTCTTTTTTTCTTTTTTTTCTTTTTTTTCCTTTCTTTCTTTCTTCTTCTTCTCTTCTTCTTCTTCTTCTTCTTCTTCTTCTTCTTCTTCTTCTTCTTCTTCTTCTTCTTCTTCTTCTTCTTCTTCTTCTTCTTCTTCTTCTTCTTCTTCTTCTTCTTCTTCTTCTTCTTCTTCTTCTTCTTCTTTCTTCTTCTTCTTCTTTCTTCTTCTTTCTTCTTCTTCTTCTTCTGCTTCTTCTTTCTTCTTCTTCTTCTTCTTCTTCTTCTTCTTCTTCTTCTTCTTCTTCTTCTCTTCTTTTCTTCTCTTCTTCTTCTTCTTCTTCTTCTTTTCTTCTTCTTCTTCTTCTTCTTCTTCTTCTTCTTCTTCTTCTTCTTCTTCTTCTTCTTCTTCTTCTTCTTCTTCTTCTTCTTCTTCTTCTTCTTCTTCTTCTTCTTCTTCTTCCTTCTCTTCTTCCTTCTTCTTCTTCTTCTTCTTCTTCTTCTTCTTCTTCTTCTTCTTCTTCTTCTTCTTCTTCTTTCTTCTTCCTTCTTCTTCTTCTTTCTTCTTCTTCTTCTTCTTCTTCTCTTCTTCTTCTCTTCTTCTTCTTCCTTCTTCTTCTTCTTCTTCTTCTTCTTCTTCTTCTTCTTCTTCTTCTTCTTCTTCTTCTTCTTCTTCTTCTTCTTCTTCTTCTTCTTCTTCTTCTTCTTCTTCTTCTTCTTCTTCTTCTTCTTCTTCTTCTTCTTTTTTCTTCTTCTTCTTCTTCTTTTTTTCTTTTTTTCTTTTTTTTTTTTTTTTCTTTTTTTTTCTTCTTCTTCTTCTTCTTCTTCTTCTTCTTTCTTCTTCTTCTTCTTCTTCTTCTTCTTCTTCTTCTTTCTTCTTCTTCTTCTTCTTTCTTCTTCTTCTTCTTCTTCTTCTTCTTCTTCTTCTTCTTCTTCTTTCTTCTTCTTCTTCTTCTCTGCTTCTTCTGCTTCTTCTGTTTCTTCTTCTTCTTCTTCTTCTTCTTCTTCTTCTTCTTTCTTCTTCTTCTTCTTCTTCTTCTTCTTCTTCTTCTTCTTCTTCTTCTTCTTCTTCTTCTTCTTTCTTCTTCTTCTTCTTCTTCTTCTTCTTCTTCTTCATCTTTCTTCTTCTTCTTCTTCTTCTTTCTT